>VKHI01000015.1:191703-205327 GCA_015145745.1 Poterioochromonas sp. DS
GAACTATCTGTTGAAGAATTGAAAAACAAGGGAAATGAATCTTATAAGGCTGGTAATTATGAAGATGCTGTTGAATACTTCACGCAAGCGATCAATCATCAAGAACATCAAAGTGCTTCACCTCCCCCTGTTCCAGAAGTTTCTCCACCAGTGAAAGGGAGTAATGCCCCACCTCCACTACCTGTATCTGCAATAAATGCAACACTTGCTATATTGCATTGTAATCGTTCGTTAGCGTATGCAGCTCTTTACAACTGGCCATATTCTGCACTTGATGCACAACTCGCGGTTAAGTACAATCCAAAGTACGTCAAAGCACACTATCGATCGGTTAAGGCGTTTATTGGATTGAAAAAGCTTCGAGAAGCTCGCCATGCTCTGTCTTTTGGATTCAAGGAATGTGGAGAGCAATCAAAGGAGTTGAGATCACTAGAGGAAGAAGTCATCCAGCTCACAAAGATACCAATTCGTCCGAAACCCAATGATTTTGAAGTTTTAACAGAAATTGGTAGTGGAAATTATTCATCTGTTTATAAAGTCCAATTAAAAGCTACGAAAGAGACATATGCGATCAAGGTAATGTATATTTCCCTCTCTCTTTCTCTCGTCCCAACAATAACTCTCTCACATAGACGATTGAAAGAACTGTGATTGATAAAACAGCAAAACGTCATCCAAATATTCATAATGAAATATTAATGGAAAAACGTGTTTTATTAAAATTAGATCATCCTGGTATTGTTCAATTATATTCAACTTTTCAAGATGCTGGAACTTTATATTATATGATGGAATATTTAGGTGGTTCAGATTTATGGACACATCTTCATTTAGAGGTGAAAAATGAAAAGAAAATTCATGAAAATGATTCGAAGAAAGCAAGTAAACTAAAGAAACCTGCGCCATCAGATGATTTAAACTTTGAAGAACAAGATGGTAAAGAAAAAGATTCGCGTTTATCATCACAAATTGGCTTACATTGGTCACAAATTCAATTTTATTTTAGTGAAATTATTTCTGTTATTGAATATATGCACAAGTAAGTATCAGCTCTTCGCTCCTCCCTTGCATATCAATCGTTAAACCTCTTTCTTACCCTTTACAGGAAGGGAATCGTTCATCGTGATATCAAACCAGAAAATATGATTATTAATTCATCAGGACATCTTAAATTTATTGATTATGGAACAGCGAAAGATTTAATTGAAACGAATTTAAATGGTCAAGAGTTTGTTGGAACACCAGAATATATGTCACCTCAAACTATTGGAGCTAATAAATTAACAAATGTTGGGATTGAAGCTGATTTATGGGCTTTAGGAATCGTTTTATATCAAATGGTTCTTGGTGTGACTCCTTTCGCTGCTCCCAGCCCTTATCTGATCTTTTTACGAGCTAGACGAGATCATCTGAAGGTAATGCCATCCCTTAAATTTTTTTATTTGCTCGCTAATTTCTAAATTCTTTGTTTGAATAGATTCCATCATGGGTTCCAGAACAAATTTCTTCTTTGATTCTTGGGTTGTTATCGAAGGATACTGCTGATCGTATTACCTTTGCCACAGATAGTAATATTGAAGAAATTATGACAACAAAGAATTTTTCACAATTGTCTTATGATAAACTTCGACAACATCCTTTCTTTACCTCTGATTGGTGTCTAACATCAGAATATACCAGTAAAATCATCCCTAACCCGGTCAGATTAGAGCAAAAACTGCACACCATTACATCTGACGAAGCAGCGAGAATTTATGAGGAAGCACCCGCAACCATCCCTTCTTTACACGATCTTTGTATTCGTGCCGTCGGAGAAGCAGTTGTCGAAGTTGCTTTTGAAACAGCTAATAATGGTGGAGTACGACCGACTCATATTCCATGGATGCAAAAGTTTTCATTATCAAAGGTATCTTCCCTTGATAAAGAAAGAATTAAATATTATCTGTTTAGACAAGAGAAATTACATGTTCCATCGATTTATCGTCTGTTCCATAATAATTTACCTGATGCACGTTGTATTCGAAGTAATATTTTAATGAATAATTATGAATATATTGGTTTAAATCGTGAATTACAAGGACATTATAAACAAGATTATCATTTTATTGTATTAAGTAATTGTTTACTTGGTTCCAATAATAATTCTTCTGACGAGAAAGGATCAGGAGGAGGAGAAAGTCAAGAAGAAAAGTTATTAAAGACAACCATTACTCAAATTAATAAACTTCGTCCAAAATTCTTGATTATGATGGGTAATTTCACTTCTTTACCATTAAAGGTGACTGTGAACCCTGAAACCTCGAAGGTTGATTTAGAAGAGAATTATTCGCTTCAAATTCAACAATTTCGACGAAGCATGGCTCGTGTGAGTGACACCATCCCTGTTGTCTTCGTTCCAGGAGAAAATGAAGTCAATCTCCTCAATACTGATGATGCTCATGTCAATAAACATCGTGAGGCTTATCATAGCTTGTTTGGTTGTGATTTTTATGGTTTTTGGTATCAAGGAACACGAGGTGTTGTGATTAACTCGTCATTAATGATCGCTGGTAGTGTGTCAAAGGAAAATAACTCCGATGAAGAATTATTGAAGGCGTTTCTTACACAAGAAGAATGGTTAGAAGAAGAAATTGAACAAGTTAAACTTTGTGCAAATAATGTAATGTTATTACTTTATCATCCATGGTATTATTTCCATGAGGAAGAAGAAGATATTCATATTACTGTTAATGATCCTAATATTCCTTTCAATTCGATCAGGTAATCTCCGTTGATTTTTTTTTTCATCATTTCTCTTCTTCCTTTAATTTTTCTTTTCTCTCGCAAATGAATAGAAATATTCCAAAAACAATTCGTATGAAATGGTTAAAGCGATTTCGTCATCATAAATTAAAAGTTTCTTTTACTTCATGTCAGTATAAGGAGCAGAAAGAATATCTCAGACAACATCACCCTGATTTAACCGCAATCCCAAACCCTCCCGCTGCTACAGAAGGTGAAAAGAAGGAGGAAGGTGATGATGATGCATCTTCCTCTGATGGTGAACACGATGGAGAAGACGGCGTTGATGGTGAAGAGCGAGTCGTTGAAATTCAAGAAGAAGGAGAAAAAGAGGCGGATGTAGAGACAAATCGTGAAAAGTTAGCCAATGAATTAAAAGCAAAGGAAGAAAAAGAGGAAGAACCTGAAGAAGAGTTTTTAAATGAAGAAGAAGATTGTAAAGGACCTAAAATCATTCCAATTACTGCATCATTACCAAAAGAACTTCAGACAGAATCAATGAATGCTCAGCATGGTAACTTCCGAGTTATCTTAATGCGTGAACATACAATGCATCATTTAATCTATGATGGTCATCGTCAACAACAACAATTAGAAACAGAAGATCCAACGGACTGCGCTGAATCACTTCCTTCTACCTATCCTGAATTAATTGAAAAATTCAAACAATTTAACTAAACAAAAGAAAAAAACAAAAGAAATATTTTATTCTTCTTATTATCATTCATACACAACACACACATACGCGTCTCACACATCATCTTTTCAATTTTTATGCTTGTAAATGTCTTCCAAATACATAGAAAATTGTTTTCTTTCACTGTTTTGATTTCATGTTATTACATGTCTTTCTTTCACTCGCGTTTAAAAAACAATATTCATGTAGATGTTTGAGTTCGAAATAATAAAATTTATTTTATATTATAGTTAAGTATGATTCTTTTCAATAGTGAAGTAGTGAGGTATATATCTAGTTTGTCTTATACGAGACATCTGTGAGTGAAGTTCAGTCACTGTGACAAACGCATTCAATCGACATGTTTCAAATGCATCTCTATCAATAAACCAAGTCAATCAATCAATCAATAAGAAAAAGAAAATCAATCAATCAAACAATCAATCAACAGAAAAGATACATTATGAATCCATTGTAAACCGCGACAATAACTCAAAGAAAAAAAAACAACAAAAGCACCTTTATTCTCAATCTCACATCTCTCAACACAAACACACAAAGATGAAGACAATCAACAAACAATAACAAAAATACGAATAAAAAATAAAATAAAAAATGAAACGAATATATACATGTAAAATCTCTTTCGTTGCTCTTTCCTTTCCTCTTTAATATAAGGAACCAATTATCGACGTATCCGAATATAAACTCGACCAACACGACAATGGCATTATAAACCAACATGTCTAATATGTCAATGAAGGAAAATATCTTCTTAGTTCTTGAAAGATATTCTCAATCCTCAATAAAACGTTCATTGCAATCTAAGAGAGGGAAGAATAGATAAAATGTTAATGTGACACAAGAAAAAAAGAAGAAAAAAACAAAAATCAAAAAAGAAAACTGAAAGAGAAAAAAGGAAAGAAACTGATCATAATACAATGCAATTCAGAGAAAGAAGGAATAATAATCTTGTATTATGTGTTGAAAATGTGATCAATTCGTCGCTGAGGAAGTATGAAAGTGAAGAAAAGTAGAAAGAAAAGGAAAATATTTTGATGAGACGAATGATTTAGAAATATCTTTCAATCATTTTGTTAAATGTATTTAATGAAAATGGTTTACCAAAGAAATCATCAGCACCAGCTCGTATTGCATCATTAGCCGTCTCATGATCAGAATTTGCTGATAGCCCGATAATAATTTGATGGTGGCTAACCTTAGCCGGATATTCATATTTCCTATCATCTCGAGGTGTTGGATCATTAGTACTCATCCAATCCCTACCCTCTGCTTCCATCATTCTTAATCTTCTTGTTGCTTCTAAGCCATCCATTACCGGCATCTGCAAATCCATTAATACCAAGTCAAACCCTTTACCACTTTCCCTCCACTTCTCTTCGATTCTCTTCAATGCAATCTCACCATTCTCAGCTGTCCAGATTTGATGTCCTTGTCTCTTTAGCATGAAAGATGATGTCTTGAGAATAGAAGGAGAATCATCAACGATAAGAATGTCAAGCACCTTCTTGTCACTGCATTGACGAGAGGAATACGTCGTATCTGCAGATTGCTCGAATAGCGTTGTGGTATCTTTCGCTGCCGTAAATGATGTTAAATCAGGCTTGTAAGGGACAGTAAACCAAAACAATGAACCTTGCTTTCCATCTTTTCTCTTTCGAACACCATAACTGCCATGTAAAGCTTTCATTCTCTTCGCGAGACTGTATAAACCTAATCCAGTGCCTCCTGCTAATCTCTGAGCTTGTTTGAAAGGGTTAAATAGGGTCTTAATCGCTTCCTCCGAGAGACCAATCCCTGTATCTTCGATTTCGAAGAGCAAGTAACTCGTATCAGATTCTTCAAAATTGGTAGGAATAACTTTACTTAGATTTCCTGTAGAAGCACGAGAAAATTCATCAGAAATATTATTTTGTAATGGTTCTCTGATTAAAGTGGTGGAAATTTTGACCTCTCCTTCAGTGCTATACTTCACCGCATTCGATAAAAGACATAAAATATTCTCTTGTAACCATTGTTTATCAGTGATAATATGACTACAGGTTCCTTCTGGTAATGGTTCAAGTTTAATCTCAATACGTTCTTGGATATTTCTCATACAATCAATCGGGAATTTTAATGCTTCGTGAAGATCAACAGTTTCAAGCTTAGGGACTAACTTTATTCCTTTGCTTGCCTTTGTATAATCAATACAACGATTAATTCTCATCAACATGAAGGCATTGGTATTTTGAATATTCACGATGCAGCTTTGAATAGATGCAAAACATTCAGCAAAAGTCTCAGATGTCATTGCATTTTCCGCTGCTTTTGTCTTCGCTTTCACGAGAATATCATTAATAATATCCAAACCATTAGTGAAAGACGCTAAAGGCTAAAAAAGGGAAATAATAAGAAGGCGAAGGTGTGAATAAATAGGAAAATGAATTACCGTTTTCAGATCATGTGCAACATTACCAATCATATGTCTCATTTCTGTTGCATGATTCTCATCAGCCTCCCGCTCAATTTGTTCGAGTAATTGTTGAAGTTTTCTTTGTGTAATAAAGCTTCGAATTCTCTGGAAATGTAATTCCGTGACTAGAAATAGAGTCACAATGGAGAGAATACTGTAGGGTAAAATAGAGTAAACTGAAGTATACATTGAAGCAGCGACAATTGCCCCAGTGGCTAATTGAGAGATTAGGATGAAATATAATCTTGGTTCATGTACGATCGCCATAAGCAGCTGAGGACATAGACTAATCGCCAGAATCACTCTGTTTGCAAAGAGGGAGGCGAAGCTATTATCTGAGGGACAAGCCGGAAGTGATTTTATTAGGAGAGAGGTTGGAGCATGAGCAGTTGCCTGATTAATTGTGGGAACATCTGGAGTATGAGAAATGCTGGAAGTGCAATCAGGAGATCCTAGGTGAAGCATTTGAATAGATTTTATAATAAAGATTAAATCCATGAAAGCTATCACAATAACTTGAAGATAAGATAAAATCATATATCTTTCTTTCGCATTTAGGTAAGGGAGACAAGTCAAAATTGAACAAATAATACCAAGAATTCCTAATATTAACGTGATAATCCCATATCCTTGTAGACTATGATGATAGTTTGGATCATCTTTCTCAACAAAAATTGCTCCAAGAAGACTCATGGCAATCGCCCATGTGAAAATTAAAGCAGAAATTGTTACAAAGCAAAACTTTGACTGATGTTCAATACAGTAACGTATAAACTGTCTTTGAGATTTTGGTGAATGAAATCTTCCCGTAAAATCAAAAGAGTCTGGCATGGTTGTTACTACAAACTATTATCACCAAAATTGTTTCAAAATGAAATGAAAACAAATTGATCTATACCATCCACGTCACGTAGAACAATCCTATAAACTTCTGCGCACATTGAACGTTCAAACACAACTTTGTTTGTAACCGAAATAACATTCAGAACACCATACCGGCAGTCAATCGATAACATGTCGGTAAATAGTGAATCAACTTTATCTGCCCAGAAGCCCTGGGTCAGAAGCCCTCACTCAATTCACTACAGAAGAAATTCTTCATCATAGATTATTCGGTTGCTTCAATTGAATAGAAACAAGTAAGTCTTTTTAACCATCTTCTTTCTGATTGTGGTTGTTAAAAATTTTGTTCATTATTTGTGATTTCCTTTGTGTGGATAGATCTTTGAGTTTTTCTTGGTTTGAAAGTTGTTGATTTGAGTTTTTAATTGAAGAAAGAACGATGCTAGCATCACGAGGACAATCATTTTTACGCAATAAATTGGTCACTGCTTCCATGGTATTGTTTTTATTTACTCTCTACTTAATTTCGGTTTAATATATTTTGGTAGATGAAGGCTTGTGCTGCTAATCTATCGACCAAAGCTGCACCAAAAGCTGATCAACCTAATGTCAAGTAAGTTCTTCCCACCCTTTATTCAAGCATTTCACATCTCTTGTTGCGCATAGGTACTTCAAGGTCTATCGTTGGGACCCAGAGACCAAACAGAAGCCATCAGTTGCCAACTATGCAATTGATTTGAATGAATGTGGTCCTATGGTTCTTGATGCATTAATTAAGATCAAGAACGAACAAGATCCTACTTTAACCTTCCGCCGTTCGTGCCGTGAAGGTATTTGTGGTTCTTGTGCAATGAATATCAATGGATCAAATACCTTAGCTTGTTTATGTTACATTGATAAAGCCAGTGACACTACCACTATCAACCCTTTACCTCACATGTACGTGGTAAAAGATTTAGTCACTGATTTATCAAACTTTTATGAACAATATAAGTCTATTAAACCATGGTTACAAATTAAAGAAGGAGAGCACCATGATTTAAATAAAGGTGAATTCTTACAATCAAAAGAAGATCGCAAGAAATTAGATGGAATGTATGAATGTATCTTATGTGCTTGCTGCTCAACCTCTTGCCCATCTTATTGGTGGAGTTCTGACACTTATTTAGGTCCAGCTGTTTTAATGCAAGCATATCGTTGGATCGAAGATTCACGTGATCAATTAACAAAAGAACGTTTAGAGTATTTAGATGATGCATTTAAATTATATCGTTGTCATACTATTATGAATTGTTCTAAGACATGTCCTAAGGGATTAAATCCTGGTAAAGCTGTTGCTTCCATTAAGAAGCAGGTAAGAGCGAAAAAAAACTCTTTTTATTGATACTCTTATTCATGATTTCTTGGTTTCTGTTATAGATTGCTGACACTCATTAATTCTCCAATTCTAAAGGGGCAGTATGAATTAGTAGATCTGGTAAAGTTTCCTTCCGAGTTTCCTTAGGAAAAATCTATCAACGAAAAAATTAAAATATGAGTAATAGAATTAGGAAGGGATGTTAGGTTAGAGCATGTTTTATCAGTACATGATAATGAAAATTATATATTAGGAACTATTTTATAGATATTGTCATTGTCGAAACATTCTAAACATAATCATCTCTTCCTTTGATTAAACGCGGATTTGAGCATGCTAAAGGAGCTGCCTTTGTACATTGAGAAATAACAATTTCAGAAGTGCATTTCGACGAAGATATTAGTACCGACGTGAGAGAGTGAGATGTTCGACTACACTGTATGATCTGAAACTTATGTTACAGAAAATATTAAGACAACTGTAAAGGTAGAAAAATTGTACAGAAAAGAAGAAAAGAGGAAGAAAAACAAAGGAGAAAATAAGATTTATCAAATAACTTCAAGAACAAAATGTAAATAAACTACTGGAAAAGAGAGCTAAATTGAGGGGGGGAATGCTATGTTTCCAACTCCCTTTAAGAAACAGTTTCAAAGGTAGAAAAGACGCAAATATATCTATCCCAACATCATCGTCATTTCTTATAAAACAAAGGTGAAAACATTCGCTACTATGATAATAAAAACAGAGAAGAAAAGAAAGAAAAAAGAGGAAAAGAGTTATTAACAAGGACAAGATGTAGAAAGGGGGAAAACAGCACCATAACGATTCAAATGGACAAATAGATGAGAGTGAATCTTCCATCAAGATATAATACTCTTCTTTAATTTATTTTATAATTCTTATAATTTTATGAGCGTAAAGTCTTATAATTAACGTAAAGATAATGCAATACAAACTGAATGAAGAAAATCATTTTTAGTAAAATCAGGTGGAAGATAGTCTTTCTTTTTAATCATTGCATTAAATGGTGTAATAAAATCATCGACAGAACTGACAGTTGAAGATAATTGAATGGAAGTTAACGATGATGTTAAACGTCTCTTTGGTGGTAATTCATTTAATACTAAAATATAAGGTATTTTAGATCCTGTCTTTTGTAAGAGTAATGTTAATAATTGTTCATTCTCTCCTAATGAAAAGAAATAATTATCTTCTAACGCAATTATATGAATCCGATGATTTGATAGAATCAACATAGCATCATTTAAAGAAGAAGAAACATATAGTTGAATATCAAGTGAAAACATATCTCTTAAAGTATATAGTTGTTCTTGATATTTTTGTTGAAATTCTATTAATGTTTCATGATGATGAAGATCTGGATATAGAATATATAATAATGATAATACCATCTTTTGATCTATTCTTCAAGAGAACTAACTACCTAACCTCTCAAAAAAAAGTCTAATTGGAATGAAATCCTCACAATTTCTTATTAATTGATATTATTACTACTATTTTTAATTAAATTAAATTAGATTAGATTAGATTAGAGTAATTTTATATAGAATAATTGAGAATCACTTTATTAATTGTAGGAAGATTTTTCCCCTTCATATCTTGAAGAAATTTTAAAGAATAATGTAACGGTAATTGAAGATTCATGGCAGGGATAGTGCACGAAAGATGTATGTGCACTTCTGCCATGTTGTATTATATTCGTAGAGTTATTCTTCACTTTCTAATCAGACAACAAATTCTATGTCTATACCTGCGTATTCTAAATTTGGTGAATCTTTCCTTCACTTACATTGGTGCAAACGATATCCTAATTATGGATATTCCTACAGCAAGGTTAATATCTAGTCCTTGCTGATGTATTGACTATTAGCATCTAGTTCTTACCAAGACAGTGACTGTAAGAATCAAACTTCCTGTACTACCTACTTTACTCGACAGTTCTATTTCTAAATGGGTTCTATTGATCGAATTATGTATGTTTCGTCATTTGTTAATAGATTTATGGTGTTGGGTAACTTTTTGGCTTACTACAAAAAGATCTATTATGCTGTTATGCAAATTAAGCGTATGCGGAAATTAGAAAAAAGAAAAGACAAAACAAAAGAAGAATAAGAAGAAGAAAGACAAAAAAAAAACAAGTCAAGCATTAATTATTAATTTTGCCGTAATACAACAAAAAGCTTTAAATCCCCTTCATTGTTTATCAAACCACAAAAGTGTGTCTTTTGGACCTCATGGAGCATTACTGGTTCATTGTCAAACATTCATCAAATAAATTAAACATAAGATCTCATTGAACCCCCTTCTAACTACTTATAAAGTCTTATAAAGTCAAATAAATGAAGGAATTTGCGAAGTAGGGAATAACATAAGAAAGTTTCAACTTTACTAAAATGATATAACAAAAGAAAAGAATGATCATAGAGCATGGCGAGTTAGGAAGTAGGAAATCGGATCAAATACAAGAAGAAACAGAAGGGAAAACGCATGAAGTAGGTGAGTAATGACTTTAAGCTTTAGGGCATAATAACTTCTTCATCAACTTTACATGAATGAAGAATTTTACGAATAAAGAAGGTTCCTTCTTTCTCTTCTCTTAACTTTTTAATACTTTCAATCGTTAAATGATCTGACCAAGTTTTAACAACTCCTTTATTCCATTCTGTATGTAATAAACACATTGATTGGAGGTAGTCTAAAGAATACTTTGCAATAATACTATCTGCATGAGTCGTATCGTGATCAAATGCACGAAGAAAATAAGAAACATAATGTTCATCAATCGAAGAAACATTTCTTAATTCAGTAGAAAAATCTTTCCATCGCTTTATCATTAAACCTATTAGCGATTCGTGCAATAAATAACCTTGACCGAGGTGAGTGACCCATTCATTTCGATGAATTCGTGGTTTAGCGAGTGAAGCGAATCGTGCATGTTGATGGGCAGTTTTTATCGGGAATTCACACAATATTGATTGACGTTCAGTCAATCTTGAATGTACAGCCCAATAAAAATGCGTAAAAGGTCTGAAAGGGAGACAAGCACCAGAAAGAAGTATGGCTCCAGTTGCTTGATAATCACGAATCAATATCTGAGCACCGGTAAGGAAAGATTCTATGTACTGAACGCCCCCATAATCAGTCTCATGGCCATGTACGGCGTCGACAAAGTTTGGTAATTCTTCTCCAAGTGGCCAATTCACTACAATACAGGCATACTGTGATTTTGGTACTTTCTCAAAGTATTTAGACCACAATAAAACCTGTTGAAATCCTCCAAATTTTCTTTGTGTAGTTAATACAAAGACAAATCCAATCTTTATCTCACTTGCATGAATAAACAGGATAACATTGAAGAGAAATAAGAGAAGTCCCACAAGCGTCATCATTTCTGATTATGATATTTCTCATAACTATACGCTGTAAGGGCTTTTTCCTTCTTTTGATTTTACACTTCAGGGTACCTCAATGCCATTCATTTCACACAGTCATTATCCATCACAGAAAATCACATTGTAAATACTTCTAATTATTGATATAATTCTATTTATAAAATGATGCGACAAATTGTAAGATCGCAAATATCAGGGGTTCAATTTTCCCTATATACTGATGAAGAAAAGAAAAACAGTATTAGTGTTTGTCAGGTTGTTTCTAATGCAATATTAGATGAGAACAATCAAGCAGTAAGAGGGTAAGTTATTGCAAATATCTTGACATGCTTGCAATGATTTTAACTCTTTTCTTGTAGTGGTTTATATGATCCTAAGATGGGTCCACTAGATAATCGAGGAATCTGTGAAACGTGTAATATACAATATGCACATTGTCCCGGCCATTGTGGACATATAGAACTTGATGTCCCAGTCTATTACCCAATGTATTTCACAGAATTAATTCGTTTATTAAAATTAAAGTGTGTTGTATGTCATAAATTTCGTATTGCAGTGAATAAAGTACGATACTATTTAATTCGTTTAAAATTATTAGAAATGGAAAATATTAATGATGCCAACCTATTAATGGAATTTGTGAATCCTACAGAACAATTATTAGATTTAGATAAAGATGAATATGATGCTAAAGAACAAAAAGCTGATATTGCAAATGATATTGAAAAGAAATTACAATTTTATGAAAAGCGTTACGAAGCATTTTTACGAATGAAACAAACGCATAAATCAAGTTCTAGTAGTGGTTCAACAAAATTACAAGCTTCTAATACATATGTGAAATCATTACAGCGTGAATTAATTGATTCTTTCTATAAATTAGTTCAATCTATTAAGCGTTGTGAGAATTGTGGTTCTTTTTCTCCAGGTTTCCGTAAAGATGGTGCAAATAAAATCTTTCAAAAGCCATTATCCAAGAAAAATAAGATGACGATGTCGTCAATGAAGAAATCATATAAGGTAGGGGTTCCATATAATGCTGGTCCGAATTTGCGACTCATTAATGTTCATTTAGACTGCCCTTCATGCTCTTCAACGACAAGAACAAGGTATGGAGACAATGGATTCTGATGAAGATATATTTGAAAGTGAAGCAGAAGAAGATAATAACAATGATAACACTGATAATGAAGGAAGTGATCGTGAAAACAGTACAAATAAGAAGAATGACAAAAGTACTGGTGAAGCTGATAAATACCTTGCCCCGTTAGAAGTTGAAGCACAAATTAAGTTATTATGGCAACAACATACTGAATTTTTGAACTTCATATGGACAAGATCGTTAAGGAAAGAAAAGGGTGGTAGCAGTGGCTTTACGTCAGCTGAGTTGAAGTCGTATGATGCCTGGAAGATTTTCTTTATGAGAAATGTTATTGTTACACCAAATAAGTTTCGTCCTGCATCCATTGTCGGTGAATCAATGTCCGAACATCCACAAAATATCCATTTAAAGAAAATTATTGAAGTTAATAGTCAAATAAGAGTCCTGCAATCATCCAGTGCGATGGACGTTGACGGAAGTGGTAAGGAATTTCAACTTTCGAAATTAATTACTGCTTGGATTGATTTACAAAATGCCGTGAATTGTTATATGGATTCATCAAAGGATCCTAATGCGGGGAACAGTGATTTCAATTTAATTGGTATCAAACAAATATTAGAAAGGAAAGAAGGATTGTTTCGACGTCACATGATGGGTAAACGTGTCAACTTTTGCTGTCGTTCCGTCATTTCACCTGATCCTTATCTTGGTACTAATGAAATTGGAATTCCTGTTCGATTCGCCAAGGAATTATATTATCCAACACCTGTGAACGAATGGAACGTTAAATATCTGAGGAAATTAGTGGAGAGAGGACCAGAACAATATCCAGGTAAGAAAGGGTTTTGATATTTTGATACCCGTGGTGTTTTGTTGTGTGAGTAATGGTAGTTGTTTTGATGATGATCTCAGTTTCATGCACCACTCTGATTTCGTTGAGGAAAACTGGTACCCACCAATATGTACCTTAACTGAA
>VKHI01000016.1:0-166202 GCA_015145745.1 Poterioochromonas sp. DS
ATTTTCATCTAACTTCTTTAAATATCGTTCACATTTTCTTTCTTCAACAGGAGTATGGCGTGCAATCAGGATATGCTTTCCTTCACTTTGCTTTGACACATGAAGGTTTGAGATCAGCTATTACTGCAGTAGATGATGGAAATATTCTTGTCGTTGAAGGTATCACTTATCAATGCAAGGTAACTCGTTTATTACAGTCACAGTTAATGTCAACACAACTAAAAAAAGGAAAGAAACTGGGAAAGACAAATCTTCATCCTTCTCTGACCCATGCCTGTAATGATTGTACCTTTGAAACTCACAATGCTCCTGCTCCAAATGTATTTTCAAAGAGTCTTACTCCCTCTACTACGAGTAAATATCGTGAGACGAACTTTCCTTCTTATCGCAAAAATTCAGCAATAACATCGAGTCATTATGAGTCTGTATCTCCTCAATTTTTATCTCTCAGTTTACATGATTTACATTCTATTGAAGCTAATAAGATTCCTACCTTTTATAGCAATCGTATTATCATGACTGAGAATACAGCAGACTTGATCTATCCAAGCTTTACTGCCGATTGTGGTACTACAACGGCTTCCCCCACTATGTCTCCAAATATTCCCAATGATCGTCATCATTTATCTGTCTGTTGTTCGTATGTAGTTCCTTAACTAACTGTATGTTTTTTGTGTTTCACCTTTGTTTAACCCATCGATGAAGTCATTCATTCATTGATTCTTTTAAAACGTATGATGTCATTTTAATGGGGAGTTTGATGTCCAATCTCCTATTCTGTCCACATCCATTTTTACTAGAGATAAAGAAGGAAAGGTTTCAGATTATGAGTCCTTTCCTCTCTTGATCTCTCTCATGTCATTAGATTTTTTAGATAGAATAAAGATCATAAATCCTCAAACGTATTTTTTCCTTTTCTTTTTCTAGCTATTCCATTCCTTTGTCTCACCTCTGAATTGTGGTCGATGACAGTCTTCCCCTCTGAATTACCTGTTTAAAGCATTCCTTATCAAAGAATTTTCTTTTATTGTTTTGTTTTGATATTCATTATGAAGAATGAGCATGTTTTCTTTATTTTTCCTTATCTTACGTCGTTTAATTTACCTTTTAATGAGTTTCATGTGCTTACATTATTCTAGCAGCACAATAGATGAATAGGCCAAATGAAAGAACATATCTCATGAATATTTGTAACCTTTTTAAGTGTAATGTAATAAAAACAGAAAGACATGCGTTGTCTTGAAACGATGTATGTATGATTCATAGAAGAATAATTTGAATTTGAGGATTGATTTCAAAAAGTATACAATTGAACCACTTCTACTAGAAATCTTTTTATTTTTAAAAAAATGTAAATTTTAAATTTTGTAAGAATGAAACTAAAGATCATAGTAGATTGAAAGAAAAATACTTCCTATATTTTTAGTCTAAATGATCATATACTTTCTTTTCTTCTTTTCTGTTTAACATTTTATCAGATAAATGTCAAAGAAGAAAGGAAACAATTTAATTTGATCTGTTCATTTGTTTTTCTATTGTCTATTATCACATGAGACTCATTAAGAAGTAAATTAAACTATGAAAGAGGGGAGAAAAAATAAACAAAACATGAGAAACAATTCATCAGAAACATGACAAGAATTTCTCACTCATTCTCATGGATTCTGAAGCTTTATTACAATGATGTGTTTCATTTATTGAATAGGGAGTATCATACTTCAAAGCTATTCGCATCCATAGTACAGAGATGGGAGAGAAACAATGGAATAGAAAGGGAAATGAAAGGGGAAGAAACAAAAAAACAAAAGAAAATAAGAGAAATAAAAATGAATAATACTATTACTATGAGGATACTGCAGAATATGACATTAGAAAGGATCAGAGAGAAGGACTCGAGTAATATGAAATGTCTTTTTTTTCTAGGTTTTTGTTATAATAATCTATACGATATGAGAAAGTAAAAGATGTTGACAAAGTCAGTCAATGGATTAATATCATGTGGGGTGATGTATAGACATCAAACTCTCAGAATAGATAAAAGAATGATTGAATGACTTCATCTATGGTCAAACTTAATCTACCATAAAGTGAAATACAAAGAAAGTACAAAGCAAAGGAAGAAAGGAAAGTTGTTTCTAGGGGGAAAAGTTATGCTACTATTGTGGTACATAATATTATTGGACTTTATTAGAGAGAATAAAGTTCTGTGGTGACAGGTCATATCTATTTTATTGTAAACTTTGACGAGGAAGAAAGTTTGAGAGATTTCGAATCGAAAGAAAACTCTCCAAAAGTAATAAGAGAAGAAAATGCATATGCAGTAGAAACTAAAGAAGTAATGTGTGAGGTGAATTCTTTAGTGAATAAAGACACAGGAAAAATAGGAAGACAAGAGAGAGTAAGAAGAGAAAGTGGGAATGACAAATAATACTGCTTAAAAGGAAAAATTAATAATCGAATAAGAAAAACAATATCATACAACAAAAGAAACAAAATCATTAATAAGAAAAAGAACAATTATGTTCATATTTCCTTTTCTGATGATTCTTATTATTCAATATAAACTATAAATCATATGATATCTTGATCATTTAAAATTATAATAATCGTCATCAAGAGAATCTATCGTGTTGGAATTAGTAAAAGGATCTTCATAAGTTGGATGAATAAACGATGATGTCAGCAGTCGTGCGGGTAAATGATGATGATTACTTTGAAACATACTAGCAGTATTAGCAGTAGAATTGGCACTTAAGCCTGTATGTCCACTCGTAAAGGTACAATCATCTGAAAAACCAGATTCACTCTCAAAGGAGAAATCATGTAAACTGAGAAGTAAAGAAACATGAGAAGGAAGAGGAGGTAAAACTTTAGAATCTTGTTCAGAACGACTCATTGTTTTGGTTGGATTAATGTTGTAAGAAGGAAAGTTCGCGTCATGATATTCATTCATAACAGAAGGAACGAAATGCTTTGAAGATGCATTTGGGGCAGAACCATAGTAGGTTTTGAAGGTAGAATCATCTAACGGGGACAAAACGGCATGGGTCAGTGAAGGAGGAAGATCTCTCTTTCCGAGTAATTTTTCCTCTTCCTTTTTCATAGAGATTAACTGCGTTTGCATAGAATGAGTTACTTTGCAGCGATAAGTAATATTATCGACGACAAGCAAATTTCCCCGTTCGACAGCAGTAACAGCGGACCTCAAACCTTCATGTGTCAAAGCAAAGTGAAGGAAAGCATATCCTGACTGCACGCCATACTCCTGTTAAAGAAAGAAAATGTGAACGATATTTAAAGAAGTTAGATGAAAATAGTCTTACGTGGTTGATAGCATTCTTCTTGATTGCTACGTCTACAAGATTCCCATATCGACCAAACACTGCTCCTATATCCAACTCTGACACTCGTCTATTGAGTTCTCTTGTCACAAACATCACATGAATCTGAGCTGTTTGACCCTTCTTAGGATCTGAAACTGTTTCCATCAACCATTGATAGCCCTTCTTTCCATAGTCTAATGCCCAGCCTACTCTCATAGCTCTACCAAGAAAGAAATAACCATTCATCTCCTGTATCGCTTTCGCTGCACAATCACGAATTGCAAACTTTATAAAACCAAACCCCAAATGAGCTCTTTGAGGGTCTCGATCACTCTTCTTCAATTGAACAGATTCTATCACCCCAAAACGACAGAACAACCCATAAAGTTTGACTTCATCGCAGAGAATAGACAAGTCACCAAGAAACAAGGTCGTTGCCAAATCAGCTTTCGGGCCAACAGTGTCCATTATGGACACCTTTTTGGATGAGCGTTTACTTAATGCACCACAATGCATCGAATGGATTTGTGATGTCAGGGAGGGATTCATTTTGAATTCTTGAGGTTCAAATTCACAAGATTTTTGTCAGGTGAAGTGGTGGAGGATGACATAGTGCCATCATATAATGCTGTATGATTTGCGCGAAAATATCAGATTCAATTATTAGTTCAAGCAATTACACTTTGGCTGAAGGGTGTGTATTCAGGAGTTTGATAGTTTTCGACCAAAAACCCAAAAGAAAAAAACCAGATTCGACATTGTCCTCTTTTGAAAATCCCATAGTCTTTAGAATTAAATCCCATTCATTCACTTTTATGAAAATGCGTATTGGTTTTGTGAAAATGCTTCAAAAGGGATTGTGAGAAAACTAGGAGAGTTTAAGCACCCATATTTTCAAGGTTTGCTTCCTGCAATTCTTTGTAAGACTTGTGTAAGTAAAGTTTAGTTTGCGCCTTGCGAGACCACTCTTGGGCTTTCGAATTTGTCAAAGTTTCGAGTTCTGGAACGATGAAACTTTCTAGATTCATTTTGTTGTCCTAATTACAGAGAGTCAATTAACTCATATCTCAAGCAGGTAGAACAATAGAATGAAATGAGAAAGAATGAAACAAACAAAGAAGTTTTGTAGTAATGGAGGAATGGGTTTATGTAAATGGAGGAATGTGCTTTCTTGTTTTTGTGCGAAACCCATTTTCTCTATTTATAACATCGCATCCACCAAACTATTAAAACTTCTCAACATCACATCCTTCAGCCAATCTACAACAGCCACCGCCCTACAAGATTCGATGTGTGGAACACATAACCAGGAACTTCAATATTCACTTGAGGTTGATATGAATCCATATATTCTATCAAAAATGCATTGGATACAGCACGAAACATCCAATCAACTTCCACCGAAAGTACCCAGCAGCGTGGAAAGTACCATTGCTCCGATGACAGATGACAACGCGACTACATTGTTTCTCGGCGATTTATCTGTAATCTGTGATGAAAGTAAACTCTATGAGTTTTTTCGTCGATTTGGAGAGATTGAGTCTGTTCAACTTAAGAAGAGTGATCGGGATCCTCAAAGAGCTCATTTGGGCTTTGGATTCATAAAATTTAGAAATCATGATTCAGCTAAAAGAGCTCTACAGGAGATGAATGGTTATTTCTTTCTTGGGAGAGCTATGAGAGTAGGCTGGGCAATTGATTTTGGAAAAAAAGGGTTTCAATCTCTGACACCTTCAGATCCTAAGAAGAATCAAACACCTCAGATTCATGTTATGTTTGTGACAAGAGAACTCAATAGACGAGTGTCAGAGTTGGATATAGGAGCAGTGTTTCGTCGATATGGGAACCTTGTCGACATTGCAATCAAGAAGAATGCTATCAACCATGTAAGATCTATATGTATCTTCTGTACCTTGCTAAAGTTGATAATTCTTTGAAGGAATATGGTGTGCAGTCAGGATATGCTTTCCTTCACTTTGCTTTGACACGCGAAGGATTGAGATCAGCTCTCACAGCAGTAGAAGAGGGAAATATGCTTGTCGTCGAAGGAATTACTTATCGATGCAAAGCAACTCATTCTATGCAAGCGCAGTTGATGTCAATGAAACATAAAGAAGACGAAAGAATACTATGGAAGAGTATTCCTGCTTCAATGGTTCATACCTATCCCAATCCATTAGACGATTCTACCTTCCAGACCTACAACCCAAAATCATGTACTTATTCTGTTCCTTCGTATAGCTATCGCAATGGTTCTGAATATTACCAGAAAGACTTTTCCACTTATCATATGAATCCCACGATGAGTTACAAGGATCAATCATATGATGTTTTCCCTTCTACTTTAAATGATTTAACATCTCCTACCTTTTCTAATGATTGTCTTAATATCAGTACAAATACAACAAATTTAATCTATCCAAACAGTACTGTCAATGATGGTCCGACTATTTACTCTACTATATCTCAATATGTTGTTAATGATCATCATCTTCATCATTTACCTCCAGAACAATTGTCATCGTCATTGTCATCATCGCTTATTCATTCTGCGTATGAAGATCTACCTTCAATGAAGAATAAATAATAGGCATAATGATATGATAAAACCATAACAAGAAATCACATGATTGTTAAATAATAATCAATGAATGTCAAGAAGAAATATTAGATCAGTGAAAATATTTGCTATCATTCTTATTATCATTATAATTATTATTTATAATTATGTTTCTTTTGTTCGTATTTAGTTTTTTTTATGATTCTTTCTTATTCTTTGTTGTTTCTTTCTTTTGTCATACGTTTTTATTTCCTTTTTTTTAATACTTGCTCTCACATATCATCCCCTCATACACATTTTCTTTTTCATCTTCAGCTTGATTTTAAATTCTCTCAAATTCTCTCCGTACTTCATAATGGTGTAATGGTCAGGATGAATGAAAGACTTAGAGTCAATACTGATGACTTCTCGCATAACTTTACTTCAATCTATTAAAAATCATAAAAAAAATATCACCCAAACTCTTATTCATAACATTTCATTCCTTTACTTTGGATTTTCTTTGGATTTCATTCTCTTTCGATGTAGTTATATGTAGATTGCACTAACTGATGCATTCATTCATTCGTTCTTCTTTGGTTCCTTGATTCATTGATTGATGAGATCAATGGAACAGAACTCTGTATGACGAAGTGGACCTTTCCTACATTTTCTTTTCTTTTCGTATCATATATTATGAGACTTTTGAACCTCATAAAATCACAAATTACTATATGTCTGAGATAGTTATTATTCATTTTTGTTTTCTTTTTCTTCTCTTTTTGCATCTTTTCAGTTTCTACAACTCTTTTTTTGATTTAAAACTCTGACCAATCATATTCTTCCATTCTGAATGAATTAACTTTCTTGAACACTTTGGCTTTCTTTCATTTATCGCTTCTTTCATTGCTTCGTCCATGAAGATAATACACATAGCTTGAGTCTTACTTCCCCCCTCTTTCTTTGTTTCAGATTCTTAGTAATATTTTAGGTAGTTATTAGGATGTAAGTACTCATTTTCTTATCCATGATTCCAAAGAGGTTTTCCACAACTTCTTCGCAGGATGCAACGTCGTAAATCATCCTTTCATAAGAAAACTGTAAAAGTCAGAAGTAAACCTGCAACAGAGAGTTCTGAAGATACTATTTCTGTTGAACCGTCTACTACTCCTGATATTCTCTCAAATGTCACATGAAACTTCATTATCTTCGATGTGTAATGAGACAATTTCCTGCTGTTCTTCAACAAGTAACCTATCAGAGAATACCCTCTCTTCGAGCACAGTTACGATCCCTTGTATCACTCATCATGATCAACCGTCCACGGTGTGGATGAACGATGAACGA
The DNA here is from genome assembly GCA_015145745.1 of Poterioochromonas sp. DS. Classification (NCBI taxonomy): domain Eukaryota; class Synurophyceae; order Ochromonadales; family Ochromonadaceae; genus Poterioochromonas; species Poterioochromonas sp. DS. Next base: position 7,210 of record VKHI01000016.1, read on the forward strand.
AGAAGGAACATCATATGATATTGGTCTTACGGATCAACAAATAGCTTTCTTGAAACAGATCCTTGGGATGGACAATCCATAACTATCGTGTAAAAATTATTGTTTTCTTATTTTCTTTTTCCGTTCCCTTCAGATTCAAAACTATCTTTCGCATTTTCTCAATCATTCTTTCTTGTTTTTATTTGATTTAAATTTGAATTATTCATTCGTATTCTATGACTCCTCTTGCCTTATTTTATTTTATTTTTTAAATATTTATTTGTTTTATTTTTATGGATCATCTTTTTGTTCCCCTCTTATACTTCTATTCTTCTTCAATCGCAGAAGTCTTTCCTCTGAATATAAGGGTTTGATTAATTTTCAATCTTTTTCTGGATTATTGTAGGAAAAAGAGGTGTATATATATTCATATAAATCCTTTTTGTAAGATAGATAGTTCAAGAGAAGAGGTGAATTTTTCTCATTGGCGCTGTTCTTGAACAATCGCAATTTTTTTTTTTTTTTTTTTGAATCGATAAGAATAATATCACAGTTCAATTAGAAACTTCGATATTAGAAAATACGAATGAAGTAGCTTGTTGTCGATAGGGAATGTTGTTGAAGGTGAAGTTGTGCTCTTCTACTGCTTAGTGAGGAGAAAAGTGGACGTATGAAACTCTTGAATCATATGTAACCTTTAAACTTTGCTAAAGTCTATCGAATCTTTTCTTTTTGAGAGCTAAATTTAGTGCTTCTCTTTTACAATGAAAATGAAGAATGTCTCAGTAATATTATATGAATATTTAAGTCTTCAAAACTTTGCAATTAGACCGTTTCTTTCGGAGATAGCTTTTGGTGAATAAGTAATATTGTGGTGTAACTTTCTTATTCGAATGTTATCAAAGAAAAAAGTCAACACATTTTTGAATTTTGTTTGTTGATCTCTTTACTGACATATTTCTACTGTCTAACACATGACATGATTTAGCAGTCTCCTAGAGACAAGTATGAACTATGAATCGTTACTATGATGTCTTTCACATTCATTCAATCGGATGTCATACAAAGAAATATTATAAATCCTTGAGAGCAAAGCAAAGCATAGAAACAGCGAAAAACGACAAAAGGAATTTCGACGAACCCAATGAAGAGAAAGAATGTCAGATATATATTTATCCATCGTAATCATCTCATGCTCTTGTCGTGATATCAATGAATGAAAGAAGAAAGAAACGAACTGAAGTAAATTAATTCAGAGTGAAAGAATGGTGACTGTAATGAACCAAACAAAAGAAAATATAGAAACAAAGAAAAGGAAAAGAAAGAAAACACTAATGTGAAGCATATGAACTTAAAAATAATAAGAAGGGGGAAAATGGGGAATGAAAATGAATTGTACAATAAAAACTAATAAAAACTACTTGGAGGATATTATGTTTGTATATATGATAAACGTTCTTTTCTTTTACCTGTAGAACAAAGGAACAGAGAGGAGTAATATATGAAATCTCTTTTTAATTCGTTGTTTCATTAGTACGACAATACTAATAATATCCACCGATATATGAAAATGAAAGATCGAGACACGAGTCAATCATTGACTAAGTAAGAGTGGAGTGCATGAGCAATCAATATGGGAGAAACGAATTATCTATAGCTAAAGAAAATACAAAAGTAAAGGAATCATGACATACGCTAAAAGAGGTATTGCATGGGTGTTATTCTGAGGATTCAATTATATAAACGTCTTTGTAATATGTATGTTAGAAAGTAATGCGGGAATTCACCGTAGAAAAGGAAAGAAAAGAGAATAAAACAAATAACAAAAGTAAAAAAATAAGGAAATGTAATCATACGAAACAAAAGAAAAATAACCATGAAGAAGAATATGAATGAGAATAATAACAAATGTTTTTTCATGCATCTCTGTTCCTTATTTCATTAATTCTGCTTATTCTTTTGTTTTATTATTTTACTTTCCGTTTCATCTTTTTCTGTTTGTATTTTAATATCGTGTAATATCATGAGAATGATGATCATGATGATCATGATGATGAATGTAATCATTATCATTATCATTATTTCTTCTTCTTCTTAAAGAATCTTCATAAGTAGAACTACTAAACGATAATAATGATACTAATGACGATGTCAAAGGTCTTGTAGGTAACTGATAAGTATCATTGAGGTTATGCTGAGAGATAGTAGTATAAATAGTAGTAGGAGTATTCTCATGATTGACAGTAGAGCTTGATGTATCAGTAGATTTTACCTGATGTATCATTAGAAATCTTCTTAAATGATTTAGAAAAGGGAGATGATGATGTAAGTTCATTAGCTTCAAAAGAATATAAATCATCTAAACGAGCAGGAAGAGCAGGGCGAGGAGGTAAAACTTCATATGAGTGTTCAGAGTGATTCATTGTCTTCGTTGAATGTATACCATAGGAATAAAGTTCTCTCTCATGGTATTCACTAACAGGATAGTCTTTATTAGAAGCAACCGAGTGAATCAAAGGTTTTGCAGGGATAATTCGAGCAGAAGACTTGTAGGTATCAAAGGAAGAATTCTCTAATGGATTCGGGAAGCCATGAGACAGTGAAGGAGGAAGATTCCTCTTTCCTAACTTCTTTTCTTGTTTGAGATTCACAGAGATTAATTGTGTTTGCAATGTATGGGTTACTTTGCATCGATAGGTAATATTATCAATAACAACCGCAATTCCTTCTTCTACTGCATTCACAGCCGACTTCAATCCTTCAGGTGTCAAAGCAAAGTGAAGGAAAGCATAACCTGACTGCAAACCTGACTCCTAATCGAGAAGGAAATGGGTAAAATACGTTTAAAAAGCTTAAAAATGATTCTTACATGATTAATGGCATTCTTCTTGATTGCAATGTCTAAAAGATTCCCATATCGACTAAACACTGCTCCTATATCCAACTCTGACACTCGTCTATTGAGTTCTCTTGTCACAAACATCACATGAATTTGAGCTGTTTGATTCTTCTTCGGGTCTGCAACTGGTTCCATCAACGACTGGGATGTTTTCTTCCCAAAGTCTAATACCCAGCCTACTCTCATTGCTCTGCCAAGAAAGAAATAACCATTCATCTCTTGAAGAGCTCTTTCAGCTGAATCGCGAGAGGAAAACTTAATGAACCCAAAGCCTAAATGAGCTCTTTGAGGGTCACGATCACTCTTCTTCAATTGAATAGATTCTATGATTCCAAAACGACGAAACAAGTCATAGAGTTTATTTTCATCACAGATGACAGCCAAATCACCAAGAAACAAGGTAGTAGCTAGATCATCAATCATTGGACCAAAGTTCATTGGTACTTTCTTCACTTGACTGTATGCATCGCGATGCATCGTATTCATTTGTTGCGGGAAAACAGAATATTTTATTATGACCTCACTTCACAAGATTTTTGTCCATGAAAGGTGGTGCAGTAGAACGCAGTGACGTCCAGTGTCTTAACGATGAGGCGATTGAAGGAATCATTGTGAGCATATTGTGAGCTATTGTGAGCTCTTGCAGATTGGCTGAAGGATGTGTCTTTGAGATGTTTTGTCGAACGAACACTCATTGAGGGTGCGATGTCATAAAAAGAGAAAACGGGTTTTCCATGCAGAAAAGCAGAAAAGCACAAAAAAGTCGGTGTTATTTATAGTTGAGGAAGGGAGAGACGAACATGAAATGAAATGGTAAGTCGCTATACCTAAGACTCATCCCTAAATTGTAAACCTTCTTTGTGATTAAAGCATGGAAGGAAAATCGCTTCTTCTTTTTCTTTCTCTCGGGTCTTCGTTCTAGATGGTTTACTTCAATTCATATTTCTAAGCAATACTTGTTTGTAAGTTTATAGAATTTATTTACGATGTAGAAAATAATCAAAAAAGAAATAAATACTACATATTATATACAAAGAGGTTATTCTTTGTTACGAATAGGATGAGTGTAGTTCATATGGGAATCCTAAAAATTCTGGCTGTGCAATAATCGAAGAGCCGAATCCTCCACCAACCGTTTTTCGAAGAATTTGCCGTCCTCTTCGGAAGAGGATTTCTCTTCGTCTCTTTGCTTCTCGAGCAATTTACAACGATCTCTTTTATTTTTCATTTTGCTTTTTTTCCATTTTCTTTGCATTTTCTAAATTTCATATCTTCGTTACTCTGTTCATCGTTCTTTTTCTCAATCAATGAAATCTCACAGTTCCTCCGTCTCATCATCATCATCATCATCATCAAGTTCAAGTCAACATGATGACAGATTTCCTCAAAAGCTCTATTCTATTCTCACTCATGAGAGACTTGATTATATTACATGGTTTGAGGATGGATCAGGATTTCGTATCACCGATCCTCATGCCTTTGAATCAACTGTGATAAACAAATATTTCTCACGTAAGCTACACTCTACTATGGCCATGTTGATCGCTCTCCTGATCTCTCACTCTCTGCCTTTTAGAGAGAAAGATTCGTTCTTTCTTCCGTCAACTCAACACTTACGGCTTTGTAAGAACATCAGGGACGAGTTGGAGGGATAAGTACTCATTTTGTCATCCATTATTCCAAAGAGGTCTCCCACATCTTCTTCGCGGGATGCAACGTCGCAAACCATCCTGTCGTCGTAAACCATCCACTAGTAAGAATACTGCGAAAGGCAAAACGAGAACTGCAACAGAGAACTCTGATGATACTCTTTCTGTTGAATCGTCCACTACTCCAATAGGTTTGAATGCAAATCAAGCCTCATTATCTTCTCTCTCTAGTGAGACAGATTCCTGTTGTTCTTCAATAAGCTACCCATCAGATAAATCTTCCAGCGAAGTTACAGTCCTTTGTGTGACTCATTCTGATCAACTGTCCACGGCGTGGATGAAGGAAGATGATCCAGCATGTGATGTTGGCCTCACAATTGATCTGGATCGAGCATTGGCTTTCTTGAAAGAAAGCCTTTGTATGAACAGTCCATAACTGTCATATAAAGATATCTGATTCTCATTTTCCTCATTCTCTTTCCCATCATATTCAAAACTATCCTTCGCATTCTTTTAAACGTTTTTTCTTGTTGTTTTTGTTTCAATTTCAAATTACCTTCGCGTTGCTTTTGTTTTATTCTTCCTTTCTGGCTCTCTTAGTCCCCTCTCATACTTGTTTTCGTATTCCATCGCATAAGGCATTGAAAAGGAAAAGTCATTTCCTCTCTTTCTAGTATATATTTGAACTTTACGCCTTGGTTAATTTTCTATCTTTTCATTAATTATTTTTGGTTTGGAAGGGGAAAGAATAATAATAGTAGTATACATCCATGTAAATCTGGATAGGTAGTTGATGTAAGGTTAATTCTTTCTTGATGACAAGTTCTCAACAGAATTCTTCTCTTCTCCTCTCTTCATTGCTTAGAAAAAGAATAATCGCTTAACCTTTACTTGCATAAATCACATATGAAGAGCGGAAGCTTAAGGACTTCCAGCAAGGATTAATTGAAGTAAAGAAGCAACAGCAAGCAAACCTTAATAAGGAGATGGGAAAGAAAGAAATTGAAATGTATCAACAGCAATTAGAGAGACAAAAGAATAATAAGTAGATTCTCGATAAAACCACCCAATTATATTTTCAATAAAAGATGTGACGACCTCGTTCAGAGACTAATCACTTACAAACACAAAGCAACATATGAAAATCAAAAAATAAATTTTGAGTTGAACACTTTCAGCAGTTTCCTTGTGATAAATTTGTACCAACACTAATCCTAATCCTAACAAACAGGGCAAAATCACACATCGAGTTTGCACATTTTGCAAGTCGCCCTCTAACCATATCAAAGAGAAACTTTACTGCTGTTACTATTATCATTTATTCTTTGTAATGAATTCTCATAAGTAAAGGTCTTGTCGGTAAATGATAACTATGATTGAGTAACCTTTGAGTTTGAGTTTATAACCTTCGTGGCATTGTCAAGGGCGAATAATTTGCATGCTTGAATTCATACCGTATAACTGAAAGTCTTTCTCATGATATTCACTGGGAGAAATATATTGAGAGGCAATTGTAACCGAGGGTCGGAGGCATCTTCTGGATCTTAGGATTGGCGAATCTTATGAATCAACAACAATCGTGCTCCTATCTAAACATTTTCAACCACAACAAGACGAAGCACTCGTACAGATTGGTTTCAGCGTATTTGACATCCAAATTACTAACAAACCAAGTAGTCGTTGGACCAAAGTTTTGCACATCTTCACTTTCTTCAATCTTCAATCTAGATGCATTTGCATTTGAGAATATTAATAAACTGATACAAAAAGAGAAATGTTTTCTCGAAATAGAGTCTTCTTTAGGTAGAGAACTTTGTTGGAAGAGGAGATTTTTTTTTTGCATCGTTTTGTCGGTTTCATATGCGACGTCATAAAGAGAGAAAACTGGCTGCTCTTTTAGGAAGTTCAGGAAAACCTGTAAATTCTGGCTCAAAAATCCACAGGTTAAAGAAGATCTAGAATTTCCGATGATTCCAATCAGGAGTTTCTTTTCTTCTCTTAATTCTCTTTAACCTCATAACAACGAGTCTCTTTTCTTTTTTATATAATATTCCAAATTTCATATCTAATATATTTTATCATATCTTCCGAATTCTCTCTACGGTTGTTGTTTCTCAATTCTCAATCAATGGAAGGTACAAATCAATATGAGGGCAATTTTCCTGAAAAGCTCTATTCTATTCTCACTCGTGAGAGACTTGATTCTGTTACATGGTTTGAGGATGGATCAGGATTTATCATCACCGATCCTCGAGCCTTTGAATCATCTGTGATATGCAGATATTTCTCACGTAAGCTACACTCTACTATGACGATGTTGACCACTCTCCTGATCTCTCTCCCTCTCTGCCTTTTAGAGAGAAAGATTCGTTCTTTCTTCCGTCAACTCAACACTTATGGGTTTGTGAGGGTATCAGCAACAAGTTGGAGGGATAAGTACTCATTTTGTCATCCATTATTCCAAAGAGGTCTCCCGCATCTTCTACGCGGAATGCAACGTCGCAAACCATCATCATCTCGTAAGAGAACTGCGAAGGCCAAAACGAGAACTGCAACAGAGAGCTCTGATGATACTCTTTCTGTTGAATCGTCTACTACTCCCAATCAAACCTCATTATCTTCGATGTCTAGTGATTCAGATTCCTGTTGTTCTTCAGTAAGTAGCTCATCACAGAATAACTTCTCTTCCTATCGCAACACAGTTACGATCCCTTCTATTAATCATCCTGATCAACTGTCCACGGTGTGGATGAACGAAGAAGAACCACGATATGATTTGGGTTTTACGGATGAAGAAGTGGCTTTCTTGAAAGAAATCTTTTCTATGGACAGTCCATAACAGTCGCGTACTTTTAGATTCAAAACTCGCCGTCGCATTCTTTCGATCATTGTTTATTTTATTTCCTTTTGAACATACACTTGCGTTACTATTGTATGTTTATTCTGTTTTAATTTGTTTCATCCTTTTCAGGCTGTCATTGCTCCCCTTTCATACTGGTCATACTGGTATTCTTGTATTCTATCACATAAGGCATTGAAAAGGAAAAATCATTTCCTCTCTTTCTAGTATATATTTGAACTTTAGGCTTTGGTTAATTTTCTATCTTTTCATTAATTATTTTTGGTTTGGAAGGGGAAAGAATAATAGTAGTAGTATACATCCATATAAATCCTTTCTATGAGATGGATAGGTAGTTGATGTAAGGTTAATTCTTTCTTGATGACAAGTTCTCAACATAATTCTTCTCTTCTCCTCTCTTCATTGCTTAGAAAAGAATAATCACGTAGCCTTTTCGAACATTATCACATATGAAGAGCGGAAGCTTAAGGACTTCCAGTAAGGATTAATTGAAGTAAAGAAGCAACAGCAAGCAAACCTTAATAAGGAGATGGGAAAGAAAGAAATTGAAATGTATCAACAGCAATTAGAGAGACAAAAGAATAATAAGTAGATTCTCGATAAAACCACCCAATTATATTTTCAATAAAAGATGTGACGACCTCGTTCAGAGACTAATCACTTACAAACACAAAGCAACATATGAAAATCAAAAAATAAATTTTGAGTTGAACACTTTCAGCAGTTTCCTTGTGATAAATTTGTACCAACACTAATCCTAATCCTAACAAACAGGGCAAAATCACACATCGAGTTTGCACATTTTGCAAGTCGCCCTCTAACCATATCAAAGAGAAACTTTACTGCTGTTACTATTATCATTTATTCTTTGTAATGAATTCTCATAAGTAAAGGTCTTGTCGGTAAATGATAACTATGATTGAGTAACCTTTGAGTTTGAGTTTATAACCTTCGTGGCATTGTCAAGGGCGAATAATTTGCATGCTTGAATTCATACCGTATAACTGAAAGTCTTTCTCATGATATTCACTGGGAGAAATATATTGAGAGGCAATTGTAACCGAGGGTCGGAGGCATCTTCTGGATCTTAGGATTGGCGAATCTTATGAATCAACAACAATCGTGCTCCTATCTAAACATTTTCAACCACAACAAGACGAAGCACTCGTACAGATTGGTTTCAGCGTATTTGACATCCAAATTACTAACAAACCAAGTAGTCGTTGGACCAAAGTTTTGCACATCTTCACTTTCTTCAATCTTCAATCTAGATGCATTTGCATTTGAGAATATTAATAAACTGATACAAAAAGAGAAATGTTTTCTCGAAATAGAGTCTTCTTTAGGTAGAGAACTTGTTGGAAGAGGAGATATTATGGTACTGATGTATTTTTATCGTTTTTTTTGCATCGTTTTGTCGGTTTCATATGCGACGTCATAAACAGAGAAAACTGGCTGCTCTTTTAGGAAGTTCAAGAAAACCTGTAAATTCTGGCTCAAAAATCTACAGGTTAAAGAAGATCTAGAATTTCCGATGATTCCAATCAGGAGTTTCTTTTCTTCTCTTAATTCTCTTTAACCTCATAACAACGAGTCTCTTTTCTTTTTTATATAATATTCCAAATTTCATATCTAATATATTTTATCATATCTTCCGAATTCTCTCTACGGTTGTTGTTTCTCAATTCTCAATCAATGGAAGGTACAAATCAATATGAGGGCAATTTTCCTGAAAAGCTCTATTCTATTCTCACTCGTGAGAGACTTGATTCTGTTACATGGTTTGAGGATGGATCAGGATTTATCATCACCGATCCTCGAGCCTTTGAATCATCTGTGATATGCAGATATTTCTCACGTAAGCTACACTCTACTATGACGATGTTGACCACTCTCCTGATCTCTCTCCCTCTCTGCCTTTTAGAGAGAAAGATTCGTTCTTTCTTCCGTCAACTCAACACTTATGGGTTTGTGAGGGTATCAGCAACAAGTTGGAGGGATAAGTACTCATTTTGTCATCCATTATTCCAAAGAGGTCTCCCGCATCTTCTACGCGGAATGCAACGTCGCAAACCATCATCATCTCGTAAGAGAACTGCGAAGGCCAAAACGAGAACTGCAACAGAGAGCTCTGATGATACTCTTTCTGTTGAATCGTCTACTACTCCCAATCAAACCTCATTATCTTCGATGTCTAGTGATTCAGATTCCTGTTGTTCTTCAGTAAGTAGCTCATCACAGAATAACTTCTCTTCCTATCGCAACACAGTTACGATCCCTTCTATTAATCATCCTGATCAACTGTCCACGGTGTGGATGAACGAAGAAGAACCACGATATGATTTGAGTTTTACGGATGAAGAAGTGGCTTTCTTGAAAGAAATCTTTTCTATAGACAGTCCATAACAGTCGCGTACAAATTATTCATTTCTCAAAACCTTTCGGTTTAGATTCAAAACTCTTCGTCGCATTCTTTCGATCATTGTTTATTGTTTTTATTTCCTTTTGAACATAACTTGCGTTACTAATGTATGTTTATTTCTGTTTTAATTTGTTTCTATCCTTTTCAGACCGGCTTTGTGTCCCCTTCATACTGGTATTCTTGTATTCTATCGCAGAATCCATTGGGGAAATCATTCCCTCTCTTGAACTATATTTTAACTTTAGGCTTTGGTTAATTTTCTGTCTTTTCATTGATTATTTTTGGGTTGGAAGGGAAAATAATAGTGATAGTATAAGAGTAGGAAATAATAAATCGTTTCCATGAAATGGATAGGTGATGTAAGGTTAATTTCAACCTGATGACAAGTTCTCAACAGAATTCTTTTCTACTCTATCCACTGCTTACAAACAGAATAATCACTGGATCTTTCCTGCATTATCACATAAATTAGTAATCCCTTATGAATCGTTCGAATGAGGTCTACACTGTAAGGACCTTTTAACTCTATATTAAATGCCGCGGGCATTCATGGAGACATGAATGAAGGGGTTTAATTAATGAGGCTTATAGTAATATTGAATCAACCGAAAAACCAAGGGATTAAAACAAATTAAAACAGAAATAAACATACATTAGTAACGCAAGTTATGTTCAAAAGGAAACAAAAACAATAAACAATGATCGAAAGAATGCGACGAAGAGTTTTGAATCTAAACCGAAAAGAGAAAAGAGCAAATTGAGAAATGAATAATTTGTACGCGACTGTTATGAACTGTCCATAGAAAAGATTTCTTTCAAGAAAGCCACTTCTTCATCCGTAAAACCCAAATCATATCGTGGTTCTTCTTCGTTCATCCACACCGTGGACAGTTGATCAGGATGATTAATAGAAGGGATCGTAACTGTGTTGCGATAGGAAGAGAAGTTATTCTGTGATGAGCTACTTACTGAAGAACAACAGGAATCTGAATCACTAGACATCGAAGATAATGAGGTTTGATTGGGAGTAGTAGACGATTCAACAGAAAGAGTATCATCAGAGCTCTCTGTTGCAGTTCTCGTTTTGGCCTTCGCAGTTCTCTTACGAGATGATGATGGTTTGCGACGTTGCATTCCGCGTAGAAGATGCGGGAGACCTCTTTGGAATAATGGATGACAAAATGAGTACTTATCCCTCCAACTTGTTGCTGATACCCTCACAAACCCATAAGTGTTGAGTTGACGGAAGAAAGAACGAATCTTTCTCTCTAAAAGGCAGAGAGGGAGAGAGATCAGGAGAGTGGTCAACATCGTCATAGTAGAGTGTAGCTTACGTGAGAAATATCTGCATATCACAGATGATTCAAAGGCTCGAGGATCGGTGATGATAAATCCTGATCCATCCTCAAACCATGTAACAGAATCAAGTCTCTCACGAGTGAGAATAGAATAGAGCTTTTCAGGAAAATTGCTCTCATATTGATTTGTACCTTCCATTGATTGAGAAACAACAACGGTGAAGAGAATTCGGAAGATATGATAATAGATATGGATATCTATGAAGTTTGGAATATTATATAAAAAAGACAAGAGACTCGCTGTTATGAGGTTAAAGAGAATTAAGAGAAGAAAAGAAACTCCTGATTGGAATCATCGGAAAAACTCCATATCTTCTTCAGCCTGTCGATTTTTGTGCCAGAATTTACAGGTTTTCCTGAACTTCTCACAGCTGCCAGTTTTTTCTATTTATGACATCGCATCCAGTCAAGCACCCAGAGAGTAAACGATGCAAAAAAACGAGAAAATACTTCTTTTTTGTCCCAGTTTATGAATGTTCTTTAAATGCATCGAGATTGAAGATTAAAGAAAGTTAAGATTGTGCAAAACCTTGGTCCTATTATTGGTGATTTAACGACTACTTGGTTTGTTGGTGATTTGGACCCCAACAGCATAACCAGCAAGGTCGCTTACTTGAACACCATCGAGCGAAAACCATCGAATAGCTGGCAATTGATATAAATCAAGGTAACTACGAGTTTCAGAAAGACGAAAAAACTACAAATGCAATACCAGCATTGCCTGTATCATTAATAGTTGCCTTACTAGAACCGATAACTATGTCATTGATTCCATCACCGTTAAAGTCTCCAGCAGACACGACAGAGTTTCCAGCTTCGACATATGATGAAACCATCAGTGCTCGTAATACTGTCAAGACTCATTACCATACAACAGATCCGATCTATCCAAGCTATCCAGCCACTACTACTTCTCAACCTAACCTCAATGATAGACTCACATATTACATATTTTCTTTTACCATTCACATACAGACTTTAAAGTTTCTTTTCCACTCATACTACAATAAAATACTTTTCATCTACTCTTCCTTGTAACGACTTTTTCTCACAATATTGATGCCCGTGAGCTGAATGAATGGATTAATGGGAAAATCAAGGAATAGTGTGCAAGTCCATACCAATTTAGAGTGCAATGGTTGATGTCAATGACAAGACGAAGAAATATTTGAGAAGATTTTTTTTTAATCGTTTTCTATTCTGTATCGTTTATTCTGGGTCCTCAACGCAATACGGACTAATGTGCGATTTACGGAAAATCTAGAAATTCTGGCCCAAAAATAGAAGAGATTTAAGAATATCAAGAGTAGAAAGGGTTATTTCGAATTATCCAATTATCCCAAACAGGAATTTCTTTTCTTCTCTTAATTTTCTTTAACTTCATAACAACAAGTCTCTCATCTTTTTACAGTATTCCAAATTTCATTTATAAATATTTCCTATTTTCATATTTGTGTTATTCTGTTTATTGCTTTTGTTTCTCAGTCAATGGAATCAATCGATGCCCTATCATCAAGTCCAAATCAACATCAATATCAATATCAATATCAATATCCATATGAGAGCAATTTTCCTGAAAGGCTCTATTCTATTCTAACCTATGAGAGACTTGATTCTATTACATGGATGGAGGATGGATCAGGATTTCGTATCACCGATCCTCGTGCCTTTGAATCATCTGTGATAAACAAATATTTCCCACGTAAGCTACACTCTACTATGACGATGTTGACGGCTTCCCTGATCTCTCACTCTTTCTACCTTTCAGAGAGAAAGATTCGTTCTTTCTTCCGTCAACTTAATACTTATGGGTTTGTGAGAGCATCAGGGACAGGTTGGAGGAATAAGTACTCATTTTCTCACCCATTATTCCAAAGAGGTCTCCCACATCTTCTACGCGGGATGCAACGTCGTAACCCATCCTGTCGTAATAGAACCAGTTCTCCCATGTAACGACCTTTTCACGCAATATTAAGTGCCGTGAGCTCAATGAATGAATTAATGATGTTCAAGTTCATAGCAATTTAGAGTGCAACCAAAGACAGTCGAGGGGAAGAAACAAAGCAAAAGAAAGCAGAACAAAACAAACAAAATAAGAAAAATAAACAATGCATGACGATATTAAAACCTATTTCGAAACAAAAGATAGGTAGAGAGAAGTAAGATAAAATGTGTTTTTCTTCCAAGGTTTCTAATACAATATAAAGTGAAAAGATGGGGATTGAGTGTTAATGGACTCATACTATCCTATTGTAGCCCCTCAACAATCAATGAATAAAGAAAGAGTGAATGGAATTTCATCAAACAATATTTAATTCAGACGAAATCATAGTTGAAGTACAAAGAAACACTACAAAATACAGGAATGACACACATTATGGAAAGAAACTTGGAAGTATGTGTGATATAGGTATGAAAGCTCTGTCAATTTGTTTTTGAAGTCTGTATGTAAGTAAAAGAAAATGTGTGTGAAGAATAAAGTACTAGTAATGTGTGAGATCTATTCTATATAAATATAAATATAAATAAAAATAAAAATATAAATTACGATGATAGTAAAAGCAAAGAAAAGAAAGGAAAAGCAAAGTGCAGCAAATCGGAGAACAGAAATACAAAACAAAAGAAGCAATAATTCATCAATAAGAACTATAATCATAACAATAAACGTTTGGATGTGTGTTTGGTAGTATTCAAGATTTCTTATGATGCGTCAATTGTGCGTTCTTTCTTCTTCTAATATCTTGTGATCTCAAGTATTGTAAGCATTTGAAATCATCATCATATTATTACTGTCATCATTGCTATTTCTTATTCTTCTTTGTAAAGAACCCTCATAAGTAGAACTAATAAACGATGTTAAAGATCTTGTAGGTAAATGATAACTATCATTGAGGTTAGGTTGAGAAATAGTAGTATTAATAATACTACCACCATTATTGGCTGGACAATTTGAATAGATCGGATCTGTTGTATTTGCAATACGATCATTCGAAATCGTGTTATATGATCGAAAGAAAGCAGATGCATGTTCATGAGGTTGAAAATTATGCAGTCTTGGTGATACAATAGGAGGTAAAACTTCGTGAGATTGTACAGGACGAATCATTGTCATACTTGGATTCATACCGTATGACTGAAAGTCATTATCATGGTATTCGCTCGAAGAAATATAGTTATGGCAAGCAATAGAATAAAAAGGATGGTTTCCAGAGACAGGTCTAACAGGAGGAGGTTCGTAGGACTTGAATTTAGAATCATTTAATTGAGTCTGAAAGTCATGTGACAGGGAAGGAGGAAGATTTCTCTTCACGAATTGCTTTCCTTCATTGTAATTCATGGACAATAATTGTGCTTGCAATGTATGAGTTATTTTGCAGCGATAAGTAATGTTATCAAGGATAATGTTGTTAGCTTGTTCGACCGCAGTTATAGCGGACTTGACACCGTCAGCTGTTACAGCAAAGTGAATGAAAGCATATCCTGATTGTACACCATACTCCTATTCGAGACAGAAATAAGATTAAAGCTTGAGAAAGTTAAAAAGATAAATGCACTTACAAGGCTCACACAATTCTTCTTGATTGCAATGTCTACAAGATTCCCATATCGACGAAACACTGCTCCAATATCCAACTCTGATACTCGTCTATTAAGTTCTCTTGTCACAAACATCACATGGATTTGAGCTGTTTGATTTTTCTTAGGGTCATGGCTTAGTTCCATCGAGGTTGAAGACTGTTGCTTCCCACTGTCCAATGCCCAGCCTACTCTCAGAGCTCTCCCAAGAAAGAAATAACCATTCATCTCTTGCAGAGCTCTTTCAGCAGAAGCACGATTCGCAAACTTTATGAATCCAAACCCTAGATGAGCTCTCTGAGGATCACGCTCACTCTTCTTCAGTTGAACAGATTCTATAGCTCCGAAACGAATAAACAAATCATAGAGTTTGACTTCATCACAGAGGACAGCTAAATCGCCAAGAAACAAGGTGGTCGTCACATCATCTGAAATTGGATTGAAACTTTCTAAAATATTCAGCACTTTCTTCGGTGGGCATCGACTCGATGCCTCGCGATCCATTGAATCCTCTTGATAGCTCGTAGCAAAAGGATTCATATTTGTCGAATGGATAGTCGAGTTGTCAGTTAAATTATGCTGGTTTAATGCAATATATTGGTTTATCAAGGAGGTGCCATCTCAGCATAGTGCTAATGAATCTTATGTGAGATCCTTTGAATGTTCGCATAGATAGCACGGGGTGGAAGGAGAGAGAGCGGTAGGGTGCAACGTCATAAATAGAGAAAGAGTTTAGCACAAAAAGCACATAATTTGGACTTACATTTGTCTATTTCGCACAGTTATTGATAAGACCAAACAAATCAAATATAATCAACTCCAATAGGAACTGTATTTATAAAAGGTCTTGAAAAAGTACACTTGTAAAATGGCGGGGGTACTTGGGAATTTAATTATAAAGAAAAGCCATAAAAGAAAGAAGGAATGAAAAGCGAGAGAATCGGTATATGTTATGTAAACTCTCTTGAGGAATCAAGTCATTCATTATCTTTTCATAAACAAGATTTACAAGAGAGATCGAGTCGAAAAGTTTCGCGGGTTGTTCATGATCGTCACTGTGGCGAGTAGTAACGATTCTTGGACAGGTGAGATTCACATCACTGTGACTCATAAGAAGCTTATTGCCTGAGAATTGATCAGTTTGGAAAGCTTGTAAAGCTTGATATGAAGGATAGAAATCTTCATTTGAATATTCATCATAACATCATAACTGTTTGATGATCTTTCATTCATACCAGAAGAATAATAATCGCTCTCGCGATATAGGGTAACAAAAGGATAATGATCAGAAACGGTAAAGTGTTCTTCTGTTACATTCTGAAGAAAAGACGGTCATCAAAGTATGATCAACGAATGGTCGAGGTAATACTTGGGAAGAAAACGGTTTTACTCAGGAAAGATGTGCTTGTAAAGTGGGAGTTAACTTGCATTCATAGGTAATGTTATGTCCTTCTTCAACAGCAGTGAGAGCTGATTTCGATCCTTCAGGTGTCAGTGAGAAGCGAAAGAAAGCATATCCTGATAGTAAACAATACTCCTATTCACAGAGAAGTAAATCAGCAAAACAAATGAAAAACATTTGGATACGTATTCTTACAGAGTAAACAGCATTCTTCTTTATTACCATGTCTACAAGATTCCCATATCGACGAAACGCCGCACCTATATCCAACTCTACTCGTCTATTGAGTTCTCTTGTCACAAACATCACATGGATCTGAGCTGTTTGATATTTATGAGGAGGCTGATCACTAGGCATTGGAACTGTTGCTTGGCACTATTAAATGCCCATCCAACTCTCATAGCTCTACCAAGAAAGAAATGATGTCAAACCATTGATCTCGCAGCTGAATCGCGATTTGCTAACTTTATGAATCCAAAGCCTTGAGGAACACGATTAATCTTCTTCAGTTGAACAGCCTCTATGACTCCAAAGCTACTCGGCAACTCATACAGTAGACAAATCACCAAGAAACAAGGTCGTCGTCAAATCATTGTTGTTGTTGTTCCGCTTGAGCAGTGTAATAAAGAAATAAGGGGCATTTTTCATAAAGTGCACAAAAACACAATTTTCTAGTGGATATTTACAGTTAACTAGCTGAACAGTTCGCTCATAATACCTCTGACAGAAAATGGACGGGGGTCGTATTGAAATCGAACAGACAATCAATCATAAAATTCGATGAAACACAGAATGTCGAATAGAACAACACAACTTTCGAGAATTAAAACCAATCAAGTCATTGATCGAGAAACAACGTTAGGCAGGTATATCGCTTTTCTTAAAAATTAAGTTGATAGGAAGGACTTCGTTGGTGAAAAGACAAGATTTCCTCTTATGACAATGGATTTAGAACTAACTCTCATCTATTATGCATATAGGAAGCATCCTTCGCTCTCTTCTTCATGCTCATGTGTGGATTCACAACAAGAGGAGAGGTTAGTTAATAAGTTTGTGAAAAGAATGAGAAAACTACAAGGCACGAAACAAAACAAAGAAACGAATAATGCCATGGAGTGATTATAAAGTAATATCAATATTTTGTGGTTAGGAAATGGAAAAGAATATTGTGCGAGTGAGTGAGTTCGTGAGTTAGTGTCGCTATTATCAGGTAATCAGTTAGAAAATCATAAAAAAAAAAAGAAAACAAACAATATTATCAAGTAAAGTGATGTCTGCCATCATATAAATATTCCTTCTCATCTATCTATCATTCCCTGATGATAGATGATGTATGTAAGTCAGCCTATATATCATTAAAACTAAATTAAAACCAAAAAGGAATCAAACATAAAACAATAATAAAACAATCATAAGAACCACAAAATAAATTGTGATGATGAGAGGATCTTCTACTATTATCGGATGAAGAAGTGTGATGTTTTATCAAAGGTTTCATGAGAAGAAAAGAAAACAAAAACCCAAAATAATCTGATTTTACTCTATTTGTGGTGGATAATAGTCGTAAGGAGGACTCATCATCTGCCTGACAGAGGAGGATGAGATAAACGACGAGGACGAAGGATTCGCTAGTTGTTCATAATAATGATCGAGATTAATGCTCGTGTGAGGAGTAAAGCTTGGAGGGATGACATGCATTGTACTTCGATGATCAGAAATCTTCTTATGACTTCGAGAAAAAGCACTTCCTTCACTTTTAAAAGGATTGACATGATATAATACTTGACGTGAAGGAGATAAACCTTCATGCGAATGGTCAGCATAACTGTTTGGTATTGGAAACAGAGCATAAGAATGAAAGAAATTTTCAGAATATCCCCTAGGATCAAGAGAATGAGTAAGCTCAGGGCGAGGATTATGAGTCTTGAAGGGAGGATCAACGAATCCTGGTGACATCTGTGAATGCTGCATAGACAACAAATGCGTCTGTAAAGTGTGAGTTAACTTGCATTCATAGGTGATATTGTTGAAAGTTAGGTTATGTCCTTCTTCAACAGCAGTTAAAGCTGATTTCAATCCTTCAGCTGTCAGTGAGAAGTGAAGAAAAGCATATCCTGATTGCATACCATATTCCTATTAATAGAAAAGAATAAGGATCAGGGATGAAACAGTATGATAGGTTAGTCTTACATGGTTAGTGGCAATCTTCTTGATTGCTACGTCTAAAAGATTGCCATACCGACGAAACGCTGCTCCAATATCCAACTCTGACACTCGTCTATTGAGTTCACTTGTCACAAACATTACATGAATTTGAGCTGTTTGATTTTTCTTTGGGTCAAGAGCTTTCTCCTTCAAGTGGTATCGCTCTCCGTTGTTTAATGCCCAGCCTACTCTCATTGCTCTCCCAAGAAAGAAATAACCATTCATCTCTAGTAGAGCTCTTTCAGCTGAATCGCGATTCGCAAACTTTATGAATCCAAAGCCTAAATGAGCTCTTTGGGGATCTCGCTCACTCTTCTTCAACTGAACAGATTCCACCACCCCAAAACGACTAAATAATTCAAAAAGGTTGCCTTCATCACAGGTGATGGATAAATCACCAAGAAATAAGGTAGTCGTTAAATCTTCACTTTGAGGAGGACTCTTTTCTAGAATATTCATCAATTTCTTGAATGATCGTCCATTCATGGTTTCACGATGTGGACCATGCATCTGTGGTACAAAACTCATGATCATAATCAAAGAAGGTTTCAAAAGTCACCAGAAGGAATTTTCAAATGAACAACGATCGAATCTAAGAATTAACCAGTCAAATAACTGACAGTTGAGCCCAGTGTTGTCCTGGGTGAGATGATTCTTTCTCTCTTTCATACCTATCATTGTAATAGAATATGCCAGATGTAGGTGGAAGGATGTGTTATGGGAGAGATCAGGCAGTGTAAAAAAGAAAAAGGGAATTTTGAGATAAAAGTGCACAAAAAACTTGAATTTCTTCACTCACCTGCCCTGCCCTTGGGCAAATTGGTGTCTTTGTTCTTAAGGAGCCGAGAATCCGAAAATCCCAAAAATGTGAATCTTTTTTCCCTTTTTTACACTGCCTAATCTAACCCACCTGACCCATTGATAGATAGAAAGAATGGTTGATCCCACCCATGACAGCACTGGGCGAAATGAATGATTGAGGGATCAATAAAGTAGATTCCGTCATTAGGCGTGAAGAAATATATCGTAATACTTCATCAAAACAAGGATATTGCAAAACAATGAATCGATCGTTCAAGAAAATGATGAATATACTGGAGAATAGTGTTCATCAGAGTGAAAATTTAACGACCACCTTGTTTCTTGGTGATTTGTCCATCACCAGTAATGAAGGCAACCTTTACGAGTTGTTTAGTCGTTTTGGATCCATTGAATCTGTTCAGCTGAAGAAGAGTGAACGCGATCCTCAAAGAGCTCATTTAGGCTTTGGATTCATAAAATTTAGAAATCATGATTCAGCTGAGAGAGCTCTACAGGAGATGAATGGTTATTTCTTTCTTGGCAGAGCTATGAGGGTTGGATGGGCTTTGAGCAATGAAGAGCGGCAGTCTCAATTGAAGAATAAAAAGTCTTCACATCCTCAGAAGAACCAAACAGCTCAGATTCATGTGATGTTTGTCACAAAAGAGCTCAATAGACGAGTGTCAGAGTTGGATCTAGGAGGTGTTTTTCGTCGGTATGGGAATCTTGTTGACATTGCAATCAAGAAGAATGTCACTAACAATGTAAGAATAATTTTCTAAAACATCTTACTGCTGTCCTTATGTATTTCTCTTATAGGAGTATGGTATACAATCAGGATATGCTTTCCTTCACTTTGCTTTGACATCTGAAGGTTTAACATCAGCACTTACTGCAGTAGAAGAAGTGAATAACCTTGTTGTGGATAATATCGCCTTCCAATGCAAGTTAACACACAATTTACAAACACATCTTTTATCTATGAAGCATTCACACAAACCGCATATTTTACCGACGTCATTGATTGATCCTACCTTGAAGACCTATGGATCTCATCTTGAGCTTCCTCACTCTGTTGATTCACCATTTCACTCTTATGCTATGAGCCCAACAAAATCAAACGGTTCTACCGACCGCTCATACGAGAGTTTTGTATCTCCTTCACGACAGGTATTATATCATGTCAATCCTTTTAACAAGGAAGGAAGGGAGTTATCTCGAACTCATCAAACGACGATCTCTGATCTCTCTCAAAGCTCTACTACCAACAACAATGCTGATATTTATCAACATTATCCCGATCATTACTATGAACAACCAAAGAAACCTTTAAGCTCGTCATCCATTTCATCTTCTTTTGTGAATCATATTTATGAAAAGGAAATGATGAATACTTATGAAGAATACAATAATTATGAAGAATACAATCATCACAATAATCCTTGAAGAAAGATAAAATGAAAAGATTCAATTATTATCTCTTTAATTAGATTATTGTGTGTTTATTGTCTATTCTTTTTCTATGATTTTCTTTATAGTCTAATATACATCTCAAAGTTATATCATACCTCATTTCACGTCTTCTTGATTATGTTTTGCTTTGTATTATTTTTCCCTGATTTATAATTGTTTTTCTTCCTTTCGGTCTTAATCTTCTACAACCTTATTAATTTATCTATCGATCGATCCATTAGCGTTGTTGCACCTTTTCATTAAGATATTTGATGAAGGAATATAAGAAATAGCTCATTACATCACTTTACCTGATAAAAATTGGTTGACTTCTTCATTACTACCACTTATAGGCACTAACGTATTAATAATATTGGCACTTAGGCACTGATTATGACTCATTCACTGTTCGTTCACTTGTGTTTTTTCGGCTACTATGTAGTTTCCTTTGTTTTACTTTGTAATCACTTCTTTTTGGTCTTCTGCCTTCCTTCCTTTCTTTCTTTGTTCTTCCTTCTTCTTCTTCTTGAAATTCATATTGTTTTTACTCATTTTTCTCACGAGCTGGTTAACAACATTTCTCTATCCTTGAATGTGTTTTTGATGATTTTTCTTGTTGTAAATACACGTTCTCCTCGTCTGACGCCTAAGCAAAGTGCTGATGGAAAGCAGGTCGAAGACTAAATGCAAAATTTATCTATTCTTTAAACGTTGTCAGAAATAGTGACTTCAGCATCAATTTCATTTTTGATATGTAGATATGATTTTCATTTATTTTAAAGCAGAAAATCTCCTTTCTAATCTTGATAATGAAAGAAATTGTCATTCATTGTCTTTGGGTTTTGAATGTCATCTTCATTGTTCATTATATGTATGCATGCAAAGGATGTTAAGTGAGTATTCCTCTACTCAGAGTCGAGAATCAGATTTACTGTTTGAGATATCAATCAATAAAACTGAATTAAAAGTGAGAATTCTCGCGAACTCGAGTTCTCTTTGGCTCATTGTAAAGTTCTTTGAGACAGTATTGGTTTTCTATTGATTGTTCGGATGGAACCATTCGGTCTTGAACATTATCAATAAAATGAAAGACTGCATCTATATCATATAAGACTTCATAGAATAGTCCCAAATTTAAGGAATGAGTTCACGAATACATTTTAACGAAACGAATACGACAATTACAATAACTTTCTCCTTCATGTTGAAAGAAATAGCATTTCTATAATGTAACAAACAGATCAAACCAAACAGCCTTAACAAATTAAGGAATTGATTCTGACAGAATTAAACAAATGTGTAATTGCTTAACGGTGTGAAGAAGGGAGGGAGTAAGGATTTCCCTCTCTCCTAAACTATTGCTGAAGATTCTTCTGGTGCAATCATGCCAGAAGAATCTTATCATCAACGCGGTTGATCACATTTTATTACCACTTTGAGTTGAGTCACAAAACTAATAAAGATCAAAAGCTTTAAAAATGTTCAAAGTTGCAGCTGTCTTAGCCTTCCTTGCTGTTGCCTCTGGTAACTTACATGATCGTTCCTTCTATGAAGAGAAGTTCTTCGAATGGTTAGAAACTCATAAGGATAAGGTCACTGTCAATTCTGGAGGTCATTTCGTGAAGATGTTACAAAACTTCGCGAATAATCATGATATTATTGAAACCCACAACGCTGGAAATCACTCATACACTCTTGGTAAGCCTCTTTCCTTTAAGCTCACAGTTCACTGACTAACTCTTTACTCTCAGGTCACAACCAGTTCTCCCACTTGTCTTTGGATGAATGGAGAGAGTATGTTCATTTAGGTTTGAAGAGACCAGTTGATCGCAATCCTTTACGCATTCACAAAGCTCCGGCTGACATGAGCACTGTCCCAACCAGCTGGGATTGGACCGCTAAGGGTGGTGTTACTGATGTCAAGGATCAAGGTTCATGTGGATCCTGTTGGTCTTTCTCCACCACTGGTGCTTTGGAGGGTGCCTACTACAACAAGTACGGTACTTTGAAGTCCTTCTCAGAGCAACACTTCGTTGATTGCGATAACCGCAAGAACAGTGACAACAAGGGAACTGACTTGGGCTGCAACGGTGGATTGATGGACAGTGCTTTCAGCTGGGCCTCCAAGAACGGTTTTATTTGCTTAGAGAGTGAGTATGCTTATGTCTCTGGTACCACCGAGACTGCTGGCACTTGCAGTGAGAGCCAATGCACCAAGGACACCACCACTGCTCCTGCTGGATACGTTGATGTCACCACTAACTCTGACACCGCCTTGATCTCTGCCATCTACCAACAACCTGTGTCTGTTGCCATTGAGGCTGATCAAGTCAAGTTCCAATTGTACTCATCTGGTGTGTTCACAGCTTCCTGTGGAACTGACTTAGATCACGGTGTGTTAGTCGTTGGATATGGTACCGACTCCACCTCTGGCTATGACTACTACAAGGTGAAGAACTCTTGGGGAACTTCTTGGGGTGAGAGCGGATACATCCGCTTACAGCGTGGTGTCTCCCAAACCGGTGGTCAATGCGGTATCTTGTCTGAGCCATCTTACCCAACTTATTAAATGAAACCAATCCTTCTTTGAGACTTTGTTCCATTTCATTAATCTTGAAGGTAGTCATATTGTTTGCTTACTCTGCGTCCATTCACCCTTTCATTCTTGGTTTCTCCCCCTTGTCACATGACTTAATATGGTTTTTAATGATATTCGAAGCTCATATATATCATTCATCATGCATTTTGCAAAACACAGATAGGATAGTCTGTCAGATACAATCTTTGAAATACTAATCACTATCAAAACAACAATTTATTTAAGAAAATTTCTCTCTTTCATGATTTCATTCATACTACAATATTACATTGATTGACATGAGAAGCAATTACATTTGTTGAAGGATACGCACGAAACACAAAAAACTGATAAAAAGTTGAGTGTAACGAAATCCCTTCTTTCTTACTTACTTATTATCCTAATCGCTGAGTCAAACAAAACAGGTTTCATAAAGACTATTTTGGTTGTCAAGATCTCTCACATCATTAATTTTCTCTAGCAATAGGGAAGTGTAATAAAAGAAAAAGGGTCATTTTCATAAAGTGCACAGAAATCTCATGCAAATTACAGCGCATACTATATCTTCCGATGACAGTTGAGGTAGCTTTTGATTGCAGATTTGATTGATCACTAGCAACAAACAACGGACATAACTGAAGAAACTCCAAGATTATTTCCGTTATTTAGGAGAGTCTTTTGATTCGTAAGTATTTTAGAATTGTCAAGTGAAAAGTGCAAAAATGGCTTTATCTGTTGATGGACGTTCTGAAGCTGAATCTGAAGGAGGAGGATCACAATCTGGAAAAGAAAGACAAGAAAATATTGGTAGAATTGATATCTTTCTTCTTGGAGTAACTGCTGTTTTGAGCGGACAGGTGACTGCATGGGCTTCTGCTACCGAGAAAGGATTTTGGGTTCTGCTGGCTGGGACTTTAGCATCAACCTTGGGTTACGTCATACTTACTTTCTGTGTAGCTGAAATGACCAGTGCATTACCATTCTCTGGAGGATTATATGGCTTTGTGCGAGCGTTTACCTCTCCTTTGTTGGGATTTGTTGTTGCTGTGTTTGAGTTAATTATCAATGTCTTTTATGTGAGTCCTGCTGTTTATCTGCTTGCTTCCATTCCAGCACATTACTTTAACATGCCCGATAATTTAACTTTAGTTATGTGTTTTTTCATCTATGTTGTAATAGGTGCAATTATCCTCGTTGGAGGAAGTTTATTCTGGCAATTTAATCGCTGTTTGGGTACTCTCGTCTTACTGCTGTTTGTTGTTTATATTCTTGGATCCAGCCCTTATGCTAATTTTGATAAATGGGGGAAAGGATCTCATTATCATGACTTTGATACTTTCGCGTTTTTCAAGCAAATGCCTCTCTTGTCAACTGCTTATTTAGGGATGCAACTCCTTCCTCTCAGCTCTCGCTTGACAGCGGAACCCAAGAAGGATGTACCCATTGCAATGAACACAATGATGGCAGTTGGATGTGCTATAACGATCAGTTTAATTATCACGACATGCTCGCAATATCCAGGGATCGACTCAATAGCTTCCATTGATGGTTATCCATTAACTGATGGATTTAGTCGGATTTTTAATCTTTCTTATAATAGTGCGACCTGTCTAAACATTCCTGCATTGATTGCAACAACTCTTGGTTTTACTTATTTCAGTGCTCGTCAAGCACATTGTATGGCAAAGTCAGGATTGATCCCAAGTGTCTTTAAACGTGTCCTTCCTGTGACAGGGACGCCACATTATGCAGTGATCGCATTTTCAATCGCATGTTTTCTCTTGAATGTGCTTATCTTTACTAATGAATCATGAGAGAAATGATATTATAAAGAAAAGCTTTTCTGAGAAGATTATTCAATATATCTCATCAAAAATGAATCAGATCAGTCCTGATCCAATTCATCAGTTTGAAATCTTGCAATCTATCAACTTTTCTGAGACTAATACCATAGATAATGTATAAAAGTCTTTTAATGTTTGTTTTTCTTTTTATTTGATTTTTTCCAGTTCTTGGTTCTAATAATGTATGTCGAGTACTATATCACATCAATCCTCTTTTCGTGTGTCGTTTTTACCTTTTTGTGATTTCAACTACTGCCAATTTATGTTTCTTTCATTTGAATGTGTCGTATAAAAAATTTATGAATGACAAATTATGAAAATTCAAATGTTCTAAGTTGATTTTCTTATGTATATGTCATTATTTAACACTTTTTTGTCATTATTTTTTTCTTTTTCTAATATTCTTTTCTTTGGGGTAGATTCAGTAAAGCTCCCTCAAATAATCACCTGCGTGCTTTTCCCTTTATAATAAAAATAAGAATTACATTATCAGTATCTTTACTCTGTGAAATATTGTTTGTCACAATCATTGATGTTGAAGGAGGATTTAAAGTTGAAGGATTTACGCTTTGGCTCGCGCGAGAAGCGTAAACCACAAGACACACGGAGACTTGCTTAGGCTACGATGAAGATTCGGTCATCATATTTTTAATTACTACTAAACGAATAGATGTCAAAAGCTTTAAAAATGTTCAAAGTTGCAGCTGTCTTAACTTTCCTTGCTGTTGCCTCTGCTAACTTACATGATGGTTCTTTCTATGAAGAGAAGTTCTTCAAATGGTTACATACACATAAAATTAAGATTTCGGGCAATTCTGGAGGGCTTTGTTTGTGTTATTCGTCGGATATCCACCTCTGGCTATGACTACTACAAGGTGAAGAACTCTTGGGGTACTTCCTGGGGTGAGAGCGGATACATCTGCTTACAATGTAGTGTCTCCCAAACCGGTGGTCAATGTGGTATCTTGTCTGAGCCATCTTACCCAACTTATTAAAGTAAAAGTAATATTGTTTACTTACTCTGCGCTTGTTCGTCCTTCCTTTTTCCTCCCCTTGTCACATGACTTAATATGGCTTTTATAATGATATTCGAAGTTCATATATCATTCATTCATTCATTCATTCATTCATTCATTCATCATGCATTTTGCAACAAAACAGTTAGAATAGTCTGTAAGATACAATCTTTGAAATACTAATCACTATCAAAACAACAAATTTGTTTGTGAAACATTCATCTCTTTCATGATTTCTTTCATACTAATATTACATTCACTGACTCGAAAAGCACAGACATTACTCGAATGATATGCAAACAGAACGAATGAAAAGAAGCCTTACTACACACTAAGTCTTTCTATGACTGGAGAAACAGGAAAGGGGAAGTACTTATGGATAGAAGCAGAGAACCAAAATGAGTGTAAAACAGAACTCTGACTTCAAAAACAAAATACGCAACATCATGAAATCATTAAAATGGCAGAGAAAGAAAGAAAAGATAAAAATTCATAGAAAGGAGCCAAGTATGTCATTACAATATACGAACCAAAGTCTCCTAAGGTCGACTGACCTGTGACTATCATAAGCAATAATAATATCATGAGGACTCTTGATTTTCTCCTCTCATTTATTTCTCAACCAGCAATTAAACAGAAACAAAATCAATTCAGTAAACAGAAGTAAAGAAAAGAAGAAAGAAGGGAGAAGCAGAGAGGACAGAGAAGTTCTAATTCCAATTCAATGAACACAGCTTTAAGAAACAAAGGAAACCCTTGCATGAAATAATTTCAAAGAAAAAGAGGAGGATGTTCTTGTGTAGGATATCTATCCGAATTTAAATAGAACATTTGTATCCTTGTTCTTCCTCTACTATAAATTCATTCATTAAGATAGATTCATTCTCTTCTGTGATTGGAATTAAATCTGACAGATAAAAGGAACGAAGCTTCGGCAAGTGAATCAAAGAATCTTCACGACTCATTAACTCTCTGATTGAAGATAACTGATATTGATAACATTCCTTTCTATCTTCTAACGTCGGTAATAATCGTTTCATTAACAGTACGACTACTTTCTTATCATAACTATCATAGTCTCCCTCTTGTAAACAACGAATAACTTCTATTTTCTTTCCTAATATCATTGATTTGTTAAACGAGGTCTTCTTCACATGATCATCGAGGGTAAAGAGAAAGGTAATCCAACAATCATAATCCTTCTCATTCCTTCCACGGTGAAAATTATTATGAGAAGATGTTTGAATATTTGTAATAATTCGATCGTAACAAAATTGATAAAGATCCTTGATTGTATTTTCTTTAAATTCTAATAACAATTGTTTGAGTAATGGAGGTAGTTCAGCTTCTTTGTCAATTATTATATGGAAGTGGAATAGTAAAGTATACCAATAGCTAAACACTGTCTCATTGATTGTGGAAGGACGATCAAAGCTTTTAACCTTCTCTATACATTGTAAATAAAGTTCAAGCAAATCATCAGAGGTAAAGAGATCTGATATTGAGTGATTTTGAATATAAAATCTAAATAATGTAATAATTGGTGATTCATAAGAGATATCACTAAAGAAAGGAATAAAATAATCAAATAAATGATAAACTTCTTTCTCAATTCTTTGAAAAGTCATTTGATCAATACCATTACTGTTATCTTCTAATAGTAATGCTAAATAATAATTCTTTAATATTCTTAGTACTGGATGCTCACATTTATTAAATGAAGCAGGTAAACTAAAGAATGTTTCCCATTTAGAATTATGATCATTGAGGAAATCAAATGATATAATCTCTAAAAATTCTTCTTTTTCTTGATTTAAATAATAATTATAAGCTAAGTTAACTGGTTCTGCCCAACTTTTAAAAATTGTTGGAAGTGAAAAAACACTAGTCACATTATTAAATGGTATTTTAGAAAGATCCAGCTGTTGTTCGTTGAAGAATTTTTGATATTCGACAGTTATATCATGAAGCTGCTTTTCAAGTAAATCATAATCATAACATAATGATATGCAAGTATGATAAAATAATTTTAAATAAATCGCGAAAAACTCTGAAATGTCTCCTCGTAAAAGTATTCCAAGTGATCTCTTTTGTGAAGGAGTGAGAGGAATAGGATGAAGTTTATAAAGAGAATCCAACATCGTTTGTATATTAATAGCTGTATCATAAAGAGGTTTTTCACAAAAACCTTCAAAATTCATTTCAATTACATCTTTATCAGTCCAATCTGGTATAATATATTTATGTTTATTTCCAATGTAATCTTTTTTCATCTCTTTATAATGTAAATAATATTTCTTACCAAGATCTTGTTTTTTCATTCCAATATAATGGAAGAGTAAATGTCGAGCACCAGAATTTATGATGGCAAACCACTCTCCTTTCTCTGTTTCTAATAGTTCTTGACATTTCCTTTCACAGTATTTGAATTCTTCAGAAGGATTGTCAGACTCTCGTTCTTTATCAAAATAATATAAGCCAAAAAAGGAGACAATATAAAATAATCTACCAAATTCTGAATCTTTGAATACATGTTCAAAATTTTGAAGTGTTTTCGTTGAAATTATTGAACTATAGTCTTTTAGATCTACGAAAGATATCAGAATTAAAAAATATTCAAATGAGTCAGGTGGAAAGCGTTGAAGAGCTGCTATTGGATCAAAATCTGCGGACACCTTCTCTGCATTTAGTTTATCGAACAATTCTATAGTTTTCGGAGAATATCGCTTCACAATTGAATTGATGTAAAATACAGTATACGACGCACGACTGTCTATTTCTTTTCCAAATTTATTCGCAGCAAAATGATTAATTTTTAGGTCATCTGAAAGTTTAGAACAAGCTGTGTGCTGGAAGAATGATCCTCTGTTATCACGGCGACAAATCAGAAAGTCGAGATAACTAGATTCATCGCTTTTGTGTCCAAATAACTTATTTATCGCTATCTCAAACACGATATCGGGCTCTCGACTCTTCGCATAGAAATACTCTAACTTACACCATGATCTATAGTACAAGTATGGATGAAATGTTGGATAATGTACTTGAACTACCCGACCACAACTATCTATCGCATGCATAAACTTCTCAGCCCAATCTTCATATCTCTGTGAAGCACCTTCACCATGTTGAGAGACAGTAAATATATCAAACCATAAAATCGGTTCCTTCTCTCCTCTTTCTCCTTCGAAGTGTTGTTTGATGATTTCTAATTCTTCTAAGAAAATACTATTCCATGCATGAGAAATAAACACATTCGCTTCTTTTACTAATAATGGATTTTCTTTCTGCAGCTTTGCGACATACGATTGCTTATCAGCATATGTATCTTCTTTGATCCATCTTATGAGATCGGATGATGCTTTCCCTTGAAAGCAATCTCTTCCACCATGAAGATTAATAAAATTATCAATTTGATCCAAAGAGATCCCATATTCCTTCTCCTTCTTCTGATAGTTCGCATCTCCCAATGTTACTTGTTGAGAAGGATCAAATTTATCTGCCATCTCCTGGCTTGTTATTATCTACTATCTATCTATCTATAGCTAACAGAGGAAATTAAAGAGAGGGAAACTAAAACTCGACTTTTCAACCATACATAACCTTGAAAGTCGTAAACGGCGATCAAATACTAGCAAAAATGCATTTTTTCTTTTTTTACAAGGTAATCTTTCTGAGCATTGTACATTGAAGTAAAGGATTTTGAGACATTTATTATTCAAGTTAATAAAGAAATTAAGAATCAATCAATCCTATCTATATTCACTACAAGTACGTCCATGTTCCCACTAAAGATTCATGAAATTTCTATCTCTTTATACTTAAATTTGATATCAGCTTGTGGCTATGAAGCAAGATAAACAATTGCTTTGGGGTTTGGAATGTAATTTCCTCTCTCCTCAAGGTTCACACTTTTCTTTTCATACCCACTTTATCTGTTTGAATTTAAATAGAAAATTAGAAATTTTTCTTCTTGTTCTTTAATAAAATCATTCATTCGTTGATATTCTTCATTCTCTCCCGTTGAAACATCTGAGAGATAAAATGAACGAAGTTTATTCAATTGTTCATTAATATTTAGTGATGCCTCGATTCTCTTGATCTGATATTGATAACATTCCTTCCTGTCTTCTAATCTCGGTAATAACCGTTTCATTAACGGTATGACTACTTTCTTATCATAGTCTCCCTCTTGTAAACAACTAATAACTTCTATTTTCTTTCCTAACATCGTTGATGAGTAGAAGGAAATTTTCTTCACATGATTATCGAGAGTAAAGAGAAGGGTAATCCAACAACCATAATCCTTCTCATTCATTTGATGGTGTAAAGGATTATGAGAAGATGTTTTGATATTTGCAATAATTCCATCATAACAACGGCAATAAAGTTCTTCAAGCATATGATAAGCCATCTGAAATAACTCGGATAAGACCCTATCTGGTAGATCTGTATTTTTCTCGATGATTAAGTTAAGGTGGAACAGTAAAGTGTACCAATAGCTAAACGCTGTATCATCAATGGACGAAGAAGTATCAGCTAACTCTTGTATCTTCTCTTTACATACTGAATATAATTCTCTCAATGGAAGGAGATCCTCTTCTTCCTCTGATTTGAAATGACTTCGAATATAAAATTCAAATAATGCAATAATTGGTGATTCTTGAGAAATATCATTAAAAGAAGGAATAAAGTCAGAGAAGAGAAGAAAAACCTCTTCTCGAACTCTTGGGA
Organism: Poterioochromonas sp. DS; assembly: GCA_015145745.1. Classification (NCBI taxonomy): domain Eukaryota; class Synurophyceae; order Ochromonadales; family Ochromonadaceae; genus Poterioochromonas; species Poterioochromonas sp. DS. The sequence goes on from VKHI01000016.1 coordinate 37,985, forward strand.
AAATATTGTCACTGATGTGATCATCATTCTCCTCTTTTAATAATAAAACTAAATAAGAATTCTTTAGAATCCTTGGTAACTGATATTCGGGAATCATCTTATTTTCTTTCAGATCTAATATTTTCTCCCAGCAAGAATCATAGACATTTACTTCAAATTTCTTACTGACCATTTCGTCATAAGCACGGCAAGCAACACTCATGATCGATTTAAAACCTTTGACATAAGATTCAAATGGAGTGAAATCAATCCGTACATTTCCTTCCTTTTCGTTTCTCTTCTTAATAACACTTCGAAATTTAGCAATTAAATCATCGAGTTCTTTCTCAAGGAGATCATAGTCATCGAAATAGGAAAAGCAAATGTGCTGCAATAAATCTTGAAATATAATTGAAATTCCAGCAACGTCGAGAGCATTCAAAATCTCAATTTGAACATCGGTCATGAGTGGTTTGTATTTAAAATACCTTTCAAATACAGTTTCTGGGGTAGGGGTTGCGTTCAAGAGACTCACCTCATGCTTGAATTCAAAGGATAAATCAGAGGTTTCTTCGACAAGAATATATTTATGCTTGGCACTTGTATAATTTCTTTTCATTTGTTGGAAATGTAAATAATATTTTTTAGCAATAACATGTTTCTCCTTTTGTACTGATGTTGTTTTATTCGACGAGGCTTTAACATAATATTTAATTAACGCTTGAGCTCCAATACTCATCATCGGGAAATATTCTCCTTTCTCTGTGATTAATAAATCTTGACAAATCTTTTCACAGTATAGAAATTCTTCACAGGGAATAATAAGGTTATTATCTTCTATCCTTTGACTTTCTTTATTGAAATAATAGGAACCGAAATTAGAAACAATACAAAAGAATCTACCAAATTCTGAATCTTTAAAAACTTCTTCAAATCTCTTAATCATTTCTATCGAAAGAACTTGATCATAATCTTTTGACCTTACAAAGTAAGCAAGAACAAATAAATACTCTCCAGAATCCGATGAAAATCCACGAAGAATTGTTAATGGATCAAAAGTAGAGACATCAGCCACTAAAAGCCTGTTAACTTTAGTGAAATGTTGACTCACATTAGAAAAGGTTTTAAATATATTATCTGCAAACTTTAAATATGAAGATAACATTTCAATAATTTGTTTCTCTTGGAAATGAGCTTGTACATAACGTGTAATCTTTGCATCATCAGAACGTTTGGAGCAGGTTGTATGATTAAAGAAAGCAACAGATCTAAGAACTGATAAAGCCATCAAAAAATCAAATAAGCAAGATATTCCATGTTGATTAAATAAAGTCTTATCTATTGCTATCTCAAACACGATATCGGGCTCTCGACTCTTCGCATAGAAATACTCTAACTTACACCATGATCGATAATACAAGTATGGATGAAATGTTGGATAATGTACTTGAACTACCCGACCACAACTATCTATCGCATGCATAAACTTCATCTCCCAATCTTCATATTTCTGTGAACCGTCACCATGTTGAGAGACAGTAAAGATATCAAACCATAAAATCGGTTCCTTCTCTCCTCTTTTCCTTTCTTCTTCGAAGTGTTGTTTGATGATTTCTAATTCTTCTAAGAAATTAGCATTCCATGCATGAGAAATAAACACATTCGCTTCTTTTACTAATAGATTTTCTTTCTGCAGCTTCGCTACATATGATTGCTTCTCAGTAAAGGTATCTTCTTTGATCCATGTGATAAGATCAGATGTTGTTCTTCCAAGAAAACAATCTCTTCCACCATGAAGATGAATAAAATCTTCAATTTGATCGAAAGAGATCCCATATTCCTTCTCCTTCTTCTGATAGTTCGCATCTTTTAATGTTACTTGTTGAGAAGGTTCAAATTTATCTGACATCTCCTGCTTTTGCTGCTAAACGTCTTTTAAAGTGGCTTGTTATTATCTACTATCTATCTATCTATAGCTATGACCTATTTATTCATTGAAAACAGAGGAAATTAAAGAGAGGGAAACTGAAACTCGATTTTTCGACAACCTTGAAAGTCGCAAAAACGGATCGAAAACTAGCAAAAACAGATTTTTTTTTTCCCCCAATTTTCACAACGTAATCTTTAATGAATCTATGTAAAGTTTCAGTTTTTCAAAGTGAAGAAAGAAATCTATAATCAATCTATCCTATCTATATCCACTACAAGTGCGTTCAATTGTGTCTCACTACAGATTCATGTGATTTCTATCTCTTTATTTCATATTTAAATTGATATTAACTCAGAAACAGTACCAAACAAATGAAGTCATTCAACGAAAGAACCGAGTCTTTATTGAAGATACTAATACCACTTCATAACGCGTGAATCCCCCTACTACACTATTTATTACATAGGATAATAATGGATTGTTTAAAACCGAAGAAAGTGTTCTACAAAGAAATATAATACAAGAATCGAAACACATGACATTGAAATCGAAGAAAAAGAAAAACATTCAATAAAACAAAAACGAAGAATGCGATACTATGCAATGAGTGAGAGGGAAAGAAGAAGAAAGGAACGTGATACGGCTGAGAATTATAATACGCTTTGATTGTTGTGAATTGTGAGGAAAGAAATGAATCTGATGCAAGGGAATGAATAAGTGCAAAGAATGTCAGGACAGAATGAGTGAAATCAATAATAATACATATCAGAAACTAATAAACAAGGCATACTAACCATACTATAACACTTTTACTCACTAGCTGTAGATCCCTCATTCTTACGAATTACTACACGTTGATTACCAAAGAAACGAATTTCAAGATTCTTCTCTTTATCTTTCTCTGCTGACATCGATGATTTACTGTATCTTCGACCACCTGAAGAATCCGACGAATTGAAATGAGCAATCTTCTGGCTTACTGAGCTCACAGGACGTCCCTCTACTGCATAATGAGGACTGTTAGGTTGACTAGGGATCGAGTTGTTCGATGCATAATGCTCTGGCTGAAGCTCTTCTCTGAACGAAATTCTCTTTGGTGTAGTTGGATTCTCACTTCCTCGGTCAGGAGAGCGTGGTGGAGCATGTGGGATCTCATCAACCTCTGCTTCTAATCGGAAGGATCGATGTTTTGCTCTTTCTTGTTCTCTTGCTTCTTCTTCCTCTTCAATCATTCTTTGTTGCATTTCTCTCATTCTTTCTTCTTCTAATTGTCTTTGTTTCTCTGCCTCTGCTTGCTCTTTCTCTTCTTCTTGATCATCATCTTCATCATCTTGACTTCCAACGAGTTCGAAGGATTTACTATCAGAACTTAATTCAAAGCTTTGTATACGTTCCGGTGAAGAAATTGCTGTGATTTCAATATCTCCATAATCACCTTCCTCTTCTTTCGTTTTGTTTGTTTCTTCTACAACTACTGCTTCCTTGGTATATTCTAACACTGGCGCAAATTTTGGAACTGCATCAATCGACACTGTCTTCTTTGGTCCTTCCTTTGGCGCCTTAGGCTTTGGTTGATACTGATATGTGTATGTTTCACTCTCTTGAAAGGTATTAAAGGTTGATAAAGATGCATCATCCACTGTAAATTCTTTGTTATGTTGATTAGGATTGTTTGGGTTATGACCGCCGAGGAATGAAGAATTCTCAAAATCTTTATAAACTGAATATGATACATGTGCATCAGACCATGAACGATCAGTATCAACACTTTCATTAAATTGTAAATCTTCATATTCGATTGTATCAGGATCTGTTGCTTCGAAATCTATTGGTAATCGTGATGGATCGTGTTCTTGTCGTTGGAACTTTACATGATATTTATTCTTTAATTTGAAATATGTCTCCGAATAATAAGGGAATCGCTGTCGATGGTGGTAGAAGGTTTCATGCCATGCCATCACACAGTCAAAGGCGAAGTCTGCCGCTTCTTGAGCATGAGGATCATTGACGAGGTTTACTGGTAGCTCCCATCTTCGAGCTGTTAGACTGACTGTTTGTAAGAAACGTTTACGACCAATGAGGATATGAGCGCGGATACCACATTTTCGAATGAGTGCATCAATTAATCGGATGATTCGAAGGTAGATCATGGCAACTTGGGTGTCAATGAGGGAATGTCGGATATACTTCACAACCGCTTTCAGTGTCGGGATTGAGGCATCCATTCCCATTTTGTCAGTGAGAATAAACTTCTTGCATGCTTGAATTAGGACTTTTCTTGTTTTCTCGGACTCAACAAATAATCTTCGAATCTCTTTTATGATGCCGAGGAAATATTGTCTTTCCTTAGGAGATAGGTTAGAACCAACCAAATGACTTGGTGAATGATACAATATCGGGGCGGAGAATAATGGCATTGTTTTAATCTAAATATATCCACGCACGCACAGTGTTGCTTTATCGATTGAGACGGATGATGTGGTAATTTAGGAGAGATCTGTAAACTCAATTTCTGTAGTAATACTTAATGGTAGAAAGTCCACCAAAAAAAGACAGGATAAACACCTTTAATGCTCTTGTTTCTCTGTTCAGAATCAACACTCGGCCACGAATTAAACCAATCCGATGAGTCTAGAATAGGAAGCTAGTAGTAGTGTTGAGGGGGAAAGTCGTTATTAACGGCTTCTTTTATGAGAGACGTTGGCAAAACGGAAATTTCGGATTTTCGGGAGCACTCCACCTACCAGCGCCTTATTTAAAGAAACGAATAAATTCTGTAGGTTTTTTTTCTTTCATTTTTGATTGCTTTTCAAGAATATCTACTAAAGACAAAACATGAAAAGATTACAGATCTTCAATCAAAGTATCTTGAAGAGATCGTATTATTCGAATTCAGTGATCCCTGGATTGAATAGGAATCATAACTTTCAATTACAGATAGAAGTTCCTCCTGATGCACCAGCAATTAGTGGATATAACTATGTTATGCAAAGATTAGCGAATACAACGATTTCTTTGACACAAAAGAAAAGAACAAAGGTTCTTCATATTTTTCCAGAGACTTCGTATAGTCTTTATCTTGGGGAGGTAAGATATTAGCAGAGGGAATTCATAAGTGAATATTGATTGCTTCTTTAGCAAAAACATCTTGAACTTAGTGGATTATCTGCTTACAATTCTCAGCAAAAGTTTTAGTAAGTTGTTCTATTGTTATCTCGAGATATGTCAACTAACTTTCTTCCTCTAGTGGTGTCGAGAAATATGCAAGAATCGTTAGAATGATTGAAAATTCAGCGACAGGTCGATTTGGGTAAGTTTTCATATCTTCTATGAAGTTCAGAATTTCTTATTACTCTCATTTAGTCCTAAATCTTTTGACTTTGTTGCCCATTTACTTCCTATGTTCAAACGTGCAGACTCTCAATTAAACTCTTCTGAAATGGTTGAACTCATTTCCCCAACTCCTGTCGAGTTCGAAGATTTAATTGACGTTGCTGCATCTAATGGATATGTAATGTTTGGGTGTCCTGATACAGTTTGGAACACTCTCGATATGGACAGTAAAGTGATGGACTATGCGCTGGATGGGCCAAAGTCGAATATTGCTAATTGGAAGATAAAGTACTCCATTGATGTCATAGTAGATGATTTGAATTCCATAAAACCAGAAGAATTACAAGCAACTCATGACAATGGTCTTGTGAACTATCCTGTGCTCACTAAGCCTGATAAACTGAATGAAGATCTTCCGTCCCTTACTTATAAGATTGCAATCTTTCGAAAGAAATAAATCTTTCCCTTTTTTTAATAATCAATGATAATTATTTTCCTCTTTCGTGATTGCTTCGTACAGGAATTATACCAGGCTGCGTGCACCAGCCTTGCCGACAAATTGATCTTCTCTCATTAGTCAACGTCTCACGCTAGCGTTTTGCTACTCAGAATATAACTCCAACTCCAAACAATGTGAACACATCGATATTATTTTACATAAGCAAGGAATTCAACTACTATTATGACAATTTCAAAACACTGATCTCAACACACCTAAGAATACTACAACAGCAAATGTAAAGCAAATAAAAGATATAAAAACCAAATCAATTCCCTCAACCACTACCAACAATTACTACACAATCATATTGTTTGATAAGAAGAGGAATTGACGGCGAAGGAATAGAAGGGGAAGAAAATTAATATAATCATCACATTGAATACAAAGAATGGCACACGAATAGAAATGAATGACACAATTACTTTCTATTGCTTTGCTATGATCTTACAATAACTATGATCAGTTACATCCAGTGGGAAACTGGTTTATGAGACTATCCTCCAAGTTTGTTGGAGCTGCTTATATTGTGATGATAGTACGAGTGAGACAAGAACGGTCCGTGTTTTCGAGAAAACGTTCAAGTGATGCAATCATCAATACCAATCGGAAAAGGCTATAAGACAAACTCTGACAAAGAAGAAGAAAGTATAAAGGGCTAAAAGAGGAGTAAAACATCATATATGAAAGGATGAAAGCAAAAAAGCAGAAAAGGAAGGTTGAACCGAGAGCGTACAATGTACAATGAATGGTTTATATGCAGATGTTTCCAAACTCTATATGTGAGCAACGAGCGTAACACTTAATACATCAATGTATAACTTTCACCATAAAACACTTGAAATGAAAAAATATACATAGATAGAAACAAGGATGTGTGTTATTACAATCACACAGACATGATCACTTGCTTGCAGATGTAAAGAATAGAGAAGTGGTTCGAAAGAAGTGGAAAGAAAGTACAACGCACATAACGAAAAGATAGAGAAATAGAGACAAACAGGACAAACAAAAGAATAGAAAAAGAAAGAATCCTACAATACTACCAGTGAATCATACTACGACAACGACATTTAAACAAAATTTTCAATATTTACAATAGACAGAAAGCATGATCAAGAGAGAAAAAGAAAAAGAAAAAGAAAAGAGGAGGAGTATGAGCGAACGAAAAGAAGAACGAATAGAATGCAAGAGAACAAAAGCATAAAAGGAAAAGCTTTCATTCATTCAATAAGAACAATAAATCAAATAAGAATTTAATAATACTCAAAGAAAGAGTAATTCCAATTCTCATGTAAATTGCTCTTTCGAGTATTCTATTTTAAAATTTGATTTCTTTTAATAGTATGAGTTGTTCATCGAAATTGTATTGACTTTCTGGTTTGAGGAATAGGAAATCAGAAGAGTACCACGTTTGGTGACGATAACGAATATCTTTGTGATTTTGGTACTCTTCATCTGTAAAGTCTTCGTGATAAGTACTTCTTATAAATAATAGTAAATTCCCAATGAAAGAATAGAAAGGGGGAGAGCGAGAGCGAGAGAGAAAGAAAGAGAGTAAACAAACAAATGAAATGAAAAGAAGAAAAAAGAAAAAAAGAAATGGGAATCGACGACAAAAGCATTTTTAAAACAGATAATACAATAGCATTGATGGCACACAGCCTTTGCGTACTAAGCGTGAGACAGCTAAAGCAAATACTCTGTTCCTCTTCTGACGATTAATGATTTTATAGAATATATTAAGAGCTACAAATATCTTAATGCCATACCAATTAAATACATAATCTCTTCAGAATATTTAATCTCTTTTAAACATGCAGTAGATTTACAAACATCATATGATTTACTTATAATAAAACGATATTCACCTTTATTATCATAAATTGGTAAAAAAGAGAAAAAATTGAAAAAATTTTGATTATTACTACCTTTAACACCTTTACGAAGATGATTAATACCAACTTTTAAACCAAATCCTTCTTCCATACAATAATCAATTTTATCTAATTGACTTTTCTCTGAGAATGGTGAAGTTAATAATTTAATATCTTGTCCTAATACTTCTGTACGATTATAACCTGTCATTGTTTCCCATGCTTTATTTACATAAATCATTGGGAAAAAAGATGATTTATCTTCAACTGAATGAATTGCTATGGCAACATTAATATTCTCTAAATGTTGAAAGAATGTAGTCGAATTACTCCATCGTCCAGTCGTTTTAATACAATTCAAAAATTCGGGCGTATTCGAAGCGAGTAATCCAGACATACGATCGTATAAGGAGAGTAATGAGTTATATCGTTCAAGATCAATTCTTGATGCTTTAATATTAATTGGTACAGTATTAATTGTTGTTTTAGGTAAACTTACTGATGAAAGACGTGATATCGCGGTAATATGTTTTAATGCTTCTCTTTGTTCTTTTGACACAGTCTCCGAGGATATTGGAGAGGATGGTGGTGACAGAATGTCATTACCTGGCTCAAAAGGACGCTTTGTCTTACATGTAGGTGCTGATGTTGTAATAGCAGGTTTTGGAGGTGCTTTCACAAGCGACCTTCTTCGAACAGGAGCTTCAAGGACAGGAGTAGAATCATCTTCAAGTGGCTCAAACAAAGTCACGATTGCAACATTATCATTCGTATTCGTGGCAGTCGTAGCAGTGATTGTTGTCTGTTGTTGTTTATCTTTCGCAGTTGGTGTTTTTGTTCTTCCTAGATTCAATGAATTTCTTAGAGAGAAAGTCGATGGTTCAGGTGTTAAGAGAGGTGTTAATAGACCACTCTTCTCCATATCATTAAAGATAGGCCATAAGCCCAGCAATAATAAATCACGCGCTTGTTCAACAGTTAATAGAGGATTACTTAAAGGAATCTCGGATAAAGATGATGACGGTGATGTAACTGACTTATTCAGATAAGATGCTGCATCACGTGTTTTTAATTGTGTTAACATCATCACTTTATTTTGTGCATCATCTTTTAATATTACATGATAGTCAGCGAAGACTGTATCGTATACTTCTAATGCTGGCACTTTCTTAATCAACATATCCATAATTAAATGATCAAATTCTTCGCGGATATTAATCATTGGAGTAATATTAGCAGAAGATATTTCACCACTTAAGTCATTCGTTCCCGTGATTCCAATACCACCATTATTACTGCTATTGTTGTTCGAGTTACTCTCATCTACAGGTGATTGTACACGAGTAGGGACTAATGATGATTTATTAGCATCAAGCCAATAGGTAGTCAGGAAATCAGAATATTGTTTCTTTAATTTCTCATTTTGTAATCGTTCCATCGCTTGAAAACGACGAGTAAGCAGTGAAGAGTATTGTTCAAAATCTTGTTGTCGTGTACTCATTCGTTGTAATACAGGTAAATTCATTTGACTTGCACTTTTACTAAGACTAGCACTTCCTTCATTCATTTGTTCAGTGGAGAAGCTTTCACGATGAGTAGATGTTCTATCCTTCTTTAACTTAGAAGGATATTCACCACTAACATCGTTATTATTTGAATAGAATTGACTTTGGACAATTCCGCCCATTCGTACGTATATGTAACGAAAAGACTACAACCAATACAAAATCCTCTAGAAAATTCACAAGGAACTCTGATGAAGCATGTAAAGGGGATGACGAGAATGATGTGTGTATGAGTAGTAGTAGGTGAGATTTAGAGAGTAAAAGGGGAAGATCTCTTTCACCTTTATTTGGTGAGAAGCAAAACTGTAATGCGCGTGTTTCGTTGTTGTTGGGTGCGATGATGAGATGATAAAGCCGTTGACTGCTGCTAGTGCTGGTGTACCAGAGGTAGAGATCTCGATATAATAGTATTTTTTAATATAATACGATGCCTCTTTTTCTGTTGAAAGATCGAGATTTAGAAAAGTCGACTTTTGGGCTTGATATTGTTATTCTGTTTGATGGGAGATGTTGCTTGAAGTTTTAGTTGCGACTCTTTCTATTGCTGCTGCAGTTCAAAACTGCGAGCAAGTGAACTCCTTTATTGCTACGAATGGTTTAGGTTATGGGTATGGAGGAGTTAATCCGGGAGCTCAAGTTCCTTTTGGTGCTTTAAGACTTGGTCCTGATACAACAACTTACATTGCTGACATGACTTGGAGACATTTCTCTGGATATAACTATCAAGATCATACCATTCGAGCCTTTTCTCATACTCATTTAGTCGGAGGAGGTGTGAATGATTTAGGATCCGTCGGTGTAATGCCATTAACTGTTGGGAAGAAAGATCAAACAAGCTTCCCTCATAATTCCTGGTGGTCTGACTTTAATAAGACCACTGAAACTGCATCACCAGGTTTTTATTCAGTTTATTTAAATGAACCAAAGACTAAAGTCGAGTTAATGGCGATTAGTAACCTTGCTGGTGTTCATCGCTACACATGGGATTCACTTACGACCACTACTAATCCCGCTCTCGTCATCGATATGTGTCATGATTCAAAGATTCATAAGGGAGAGGATGATACTCGTTGTTTAGATGCTTCCTTTAATATTGATACCGCCAATTCCAATGTTTTCACAGGTCATGTCCATACTAAAGGAGGTTTATCTAACGGCATGATCCTCTACATTTATGCTGAATTACACTCTGAAAACGAGAAAGATACATCTTCCCTTGTCGATTCGTGGCGTGTCTGTACAAAGGACTCTAAAACCCCCACCTGTCAAGAGGATATTAACACTATCACTGCCTCTCAGAGATTATACTCTATTGCTCATTTAAATAAGAAATTAACAAAATCATCCCTTTCAGTTGATTTACGTGTTGGTATTAGTTTTATTAGTATTGATCAAGCAAAGTTAAACCTTCAAGCTGCTTTAGGCTCCTCTGCGGACTTCTCATCACTTGCTGCACGAACTAAGGAGCAATGGTGTGAGAGTATGAACTTCATCTCCATCACTGGTCTTGATAGTGCGACTGATCCTGATTTTACCACTATTTTCTACTCGGCTATTTATCGTTCTTTCATGAGTCCTACTGATTATACGGAAGTGAATGGTTTGTATCTTGGTGTTGATCGTCAGGTGCATAACGTCACTGCTGACCGTTTAGCGTATGGTGATGATGCCACGACCCGCTATGCCTCTCATTGGTTCTCTGATTTATCTTTCTGGGATACCTTTCGTACCCAGCATCCTTGGCTCTTCCTCGTCAATGAAGATCTTTCAGTTGGACTTGCTCGTTCTATCGCTGACATCACTGTTCAACAGAATGCTTTCCCTCGTTGGGTATTAGGAGCACATGAAGCGAGCTGTATGCTTGGAGAACACGGTGCTGCATTTATTGTTGAGATGTTAGCAGCTGGATTAGGGAAAACGTTCGATATTCAGAGTATTAAAGACATCTTTCTACCACAATCAGTGACGTCATGGCCTCTGAATGGCCGCACTGACGTTCAGCGCTATCTTGATGAAGGATATGTCTCTCAAGATGTATCAAGTGATGCAGCAGTTGAAACTATAACCAATGCCTTTGATGATTTCCTCTTAGGTAAGATCTGCGAGTATGTCGGTGATCAAGACAGTGCTACCGCAGCATTCCAAAGAAGTAAGAACTATGCTGTCATCTGGTCCCCTGAAAGTAAAATATTTTGTCCTAAATACGCTGATGGTACATTAGCTTGTCCATCGGATCCAGCTGGTTTATTATCTTGGCAGTATTATCGTGAAGGTGACGGATATCATTATGCATGGTTTGTACCACATGATCCTGAAGGTTTATTAGCACTTTACAACTCACCTAATGATTTTAATGAAGCATTATCGCAGTTCTTAGAAAATCATGTACCATATTTTGATAAATTTGGTAATGCAGTGCCTAATCCTTATTATTGGGCGGGGAATGAACATGATCATCTCGCACCATGGTTATTTAATATTGGTCCAAATTGTACTAATACACAGTATTGGACACGTAAATTAACCTATATGCATTATTCAAATACACCACATGGTATTCCTGGAAATGAAGATTATGGTGCAATGTCATCATGGTTTATTTTCACATCATTAGGGATTTACCCACAAGCTGGTACAACCAGATTCTTTATTGGTGCACCACGTGTGAAAGAAGCAAAAATTACATTAACCCATTGGAATGAACCAAGAACAACAGTTTTAACGATTCTTACAGAGAATAATTCAGTAGAGAATACATATATTGATAAATTATTAGTGAATGGTCAAGTATGGGACAAACCTTATTTAGATCGTTCTGTCTTGACAAGTGGTGATGTTACTTTGCAGTTCTTTATGCATAATACTCCTACATCTAGTTTATGTAGTGTATAAGTGATATAAACCAATAATAATGATGAAAGAAAGGATTGAGCATGAACGAGGTCATGATTTGATATTATAGTCATTACTTTCTAAAAGTCCTTCCATCTTTCGATGAATTTTTACTTCATATTTTTCTTTCCTTCTTTTTTTTTTTTTGTTTCCTGAACAACATATGACTTGATTAGTATAGTAAAGCACTGCGTTAATAACAATAATGCTCTCAAAAGTATAAAATCTCTAGAAATGGAAAGATCGAGTTTTGTAAAAGTCTGCCTATCGTCTCCCACTCTCCTAACATTTGTTAGGTGGAAGGAGATGCAAGGGGTAAGGGGATGGGAGGTTAGAATCCTTTCCTTCACTGTCCTTCACTGTCCTTCCCGTTCATTAAACATCGCCTGAGTTGGAATCCTTTCCTTCACTGTCCTTCCCGTTCATTAAACATCGCCTGAGTTGGAATCCTTTCCTTCACTGTCCTTCCCGTTCATTAAACATCGCCTGAGTTGGAATCCTTTCCTTCACTCTATTCATCTCATTTTGAAGCCATCGCATTTCAATTCAAAATTCAGTTGAAGTTACCACACAATAAAATGCCCTCTTTGCTTCGAGAATCCACTTCCGCAGTCGTTGATGAACGTCTCAAACAACTCATCTACCCTCACGGTTTGATGACGTCAAACTGCTATGATTATATGATTGATCCAAAACATTTTTTAGGTGTTTTGGTGTTCTTCCTCCTTGTTGTATTAGCCACCTATATCTGTATTGAGAGAAAGTCCTTCCATGAAAACGACCACAAGAACGACGAGAACACTGAAGTTATGATCATTGATGTCGAGAAAGTTGGTGAAAGCTGTTAAAATATAATTTTTCTATTTGAATTCTTTTCTGTTTCTTTTTCTTTTTCTTTTTCTCTTTTGTTTCATCGTTACTATTCCCTTCTTATTCGTTCTTTCTTCTTTTGTATGCCCCTACTTCATCATATACCGAACACCCTTTAACTACATTCTAATCGCATCTTCTATATTTTGATTGCTTTTTGATCAACCTTTCTTTCCTTTTTTCTTTCTTCTTTCGTTTCTTTCTTGTATTTTATTTGTTTTTTTGGTTATGATTTTATGTCGCAACCTCCTTTGATTTCTTCTATCACATAATAATAATATCTCATTATTTCATTAATTAAATTTTAATAAAGCACAATCCTTTTCTATGCCAGATTGGTAAACTTCGAAACTAAAACTATTTCTATCCTATTAATAAATCTAATAACTATCGGAGAGCTCTAACACTGAAGTAAAAGAGACCTAATGTCAATGGAATGGGAATGGTGTATTGTTGTCTTAAAAACTACAATTGATGATTGCTAGTAGAGATGGATAAATCCTATGCCAAAGAAAATAACTCTGACTCAGTGGCTAATTGTCGAACTTGATCGACAATTGGTTCGTATCGAGTGTTTAACACGGCAATCAATTGTCTTTCACCATTGACGATACGGAAAGACACTCTCACCATCGCGCCAGTGCCGGTCATGTAAGGAGCGCCTTCTAACAACAACTCGACAGGAGAGGAGTGATGATCACCCAATGTGATCTTCTCATAAGGGAATGACGTCCAATTCGTCACAACGACAGCATTTTGATCCATAATAAAGTCACAGTGAGGTAAGCCGAAATTATCGGTACGATGAAGGGGATATTGTACAAACCACTGACACTCCTTACTGTAAACATCTCTTAATGTGTCACCAGAAAGAGAGCTCAAAGAATTGCGATTCTCTTGCGCAAGTTCTAAAATGGTTGATTCAATCACTTTTTTTGCTGACGAAGGAATTGATTGTAAACGAACATAATCCCCAATTATATCATGGCCGAGATTTAATGGGCTTCTCATATTACGAGCAAAGAACAAGCGAATACTAGCATCAGCATCTCCTTCCACAGTAGATGATGCATGCTTTGCAATTGCCTTGAGTAAGATTGCATGGAGAACATCATTTGAACTAAGCTTGCTATCCGTACCTTTCTTCAATTCTTCAATCTTATGTGAGTTTAGAACCAAAGTAACTGCTAAAGGTAATCCAAAGGACATTGGACCAGTCGATTCTGTCGCATATCCTTTTGGAGTAGCAGCAAGGAACTCTTCGTCAGTCTCGAACTTAGCTCCCTCTGGAATGAGATGCGCACGAGGTTTGAAAACAGGTAAATGACTATAAGGAGGAAGAGGTAATTCGTTGTGGTTATACAAGAAAGAAAGAAATTGAAAATAAGAAACAATAGCAGATTGATCATAGAAAGAATGATTCAAACGATAGCTAACAATGAAATGATCTTGATATTGAGTAACACGAAGTGCTGCGATTGGTACACCATCAAGATTCGCCATTGCCAGATCAATGCGAAGCATCTTCACATGAACTTTCTGGGGTAAATACTCTGTAATTGGCGTAGAGGAATCATAAACCTGATCTAACCGGTTAGAGTACTCACAGATTAAAAATCCTGATGATAAATCAGTAGCTTCATTCGCGTTCGCGGCTTCAGAGAGAGAAGGAGTGTGCTCATCAACAGGGCGAGGAACAACACTCAGATTGTCATAATTTCCGGATAATGCACCAACCATCCAAGGGCAATGATGAAAAGATCGCTGAATCGCTAATTTAAATCGAGGAAAATCAAGTTTTCCTGAGAATAATAAAGCACTAGAAGTTGACATTGGTGCCATCATGGCACTAATGCGATCTAACTGAATTTTATCAAGTAATCCGGTGGTGGTTGGAACAATAAAATGAACTTCTGCCATGGTTAAGGACAATTGTTAGAACAAAAAAACTGAAAAAAAGGTATCAAGAAATGAAAGTTAATTCAACTCAAACTATGAAAGATCTTCTCTTCCGTCATTTTACGGCGTATCTTGAACAGGCAAGCAAATCTCAGCAAAAAGGAGGAAATATTATGGAAAAGAAGAAAAATTCCTAGAAATTCCCATCCAGTAAATTACGATCCATAACCGTGATTACACGTTACCTCAGATTCAAAAATGAAAAAATGACAGAGACAGAGACAGCGTATCTTTCGAGGACATTTGGATCTTCCTCCTTTCATTCCTTCTTCGTTGTTCGTCACAGTGAAAGAATAGATGAATCACATCGCAAAGAATGGGAACAAATGATAGAAAGAACCTATCCAACCGCTCAATCGACTATAAGGAAGCTATCTGCTCCTGCCGTGACGTCTACTTCGAGGGTCTCTGATGGAATGAAGCTACCCCACATTCCGCAGAGAAAAGGGAGTGGTTCTTCCTCGACAACTACACCGAGAGCAATTACAAAGCCCCCAGCTTCGACCGTTGCTACCCCGAGACCAAGAGATAAGCAGTTCTTTGCTAATGATCCTCCCCTCTCCACGGTTAATGGACCACTTTATGCGAATCAAGCCGCTCATACGATAGCTCAAATGATCTGTGATATACAAGCAACTAATCCGTCCATCAACAGCATCAAGATATATTCCTCACGGCTACGACGCGCAGTACAAACAGCGCATCCTATCGCACAACGTCTCGGAGTGCCAATTCACCTGAGCTACGGACTCTCAACGATCATCAATGCAGTGAAGAAAGCTAAAGGAAAGTTTGAATTCCAATCGTCCGCCGAGCTTGCTGTTGAATTTCCTGACACCACCTTTATCTCGTGTGACATTGCTGAAGACGTGGCGCATTTTCTACCACTGACGAGTTGGATCGAGAGCTTGCACTGTATCATAGAGCGAACCGTAGCGACTGAAATCGTAATTATCGTCGGACATCGAGAGACGATTCGAGGAATCGCAGGAGAGCACATGAGCACACCGTACTGTGCAATTGGTCTCTTCGATCGAACGCGCTGTGAAGAGAGGACTGAGATAAGGGCCACTGACGTAGGATCTGGGTCAGGGAAAGGAAAGGGTATCCTTCCTCAACGAAAATTATCGATAAAGAAGCAAAGAGAAGGACCTTTGTATCCCTTACAACAGTTATATGATCCTCAAGGACGATCAATCATAAAAGAGAGCTGAACTTAGTTGCTTCTTTCGAAGATGGGCTTCTTACACAAAGGACATTGAAGATGCGAGTGAAGATAGGTTTTTTCCTCGAAATTAACAATGCTTATATCCTCCATCACAACCTCACGAAAGAGCTCCGAAAATTCTTAGGTTGATATCTCGCCAGATATTACTCCTTTCCACATTAATTTCAATACTTTTCCTCTTGAGACTCCTTTCCCAGAAGCTTGTTGAAGCAGCTCAGAAGAAGGTGGATCAACTTAGTTACTCGAGAACAAGCAATTATCACCACCCATTGTGCGTCGATGTCGTTTGTTTCCTTTCATTTTTGGCATCTTTAATTCTTTCGCAACGGAATCCTGTGTCCTCATGTAAGAAGAAAAGAGACAAAAACAATTTCCTTGGGCTTAGTAATTAGTAATTGTTACTATAAATTAGTAATTATATTGTTCCATTTGTACTTGGATGCTAAGTGCGGAAGATGATAACTGTTACTCCGCAAAGTAATGCTCTTAAAACTTATCATTCAGCATCTAACAATAATTTATTTTAACAGAATGAACATGACAAGAAATATCAACATTATTTCATCATGACGAATAGTCAAATAAACCAACACATTCTACGATAAAAATAAGTTCAAAGAGATTCATTCAAGCTGTCTGAAAACCAAGAGATTGCTTTCATCCAAATTTTGTCGAATAATGTATCTCTGACACGTGAGAAACTGCGATATAGCTTCAAAATAACCGAGGTTCAAGAAATATAGCCTTCATCTTCAGTTACTTTTCCTTCTCTTCCTCAAACCAAATGTCATTTTCTGAACCTCCTTTTTGATAGACCGTATGCTCGGAAGAAAATGAAAATATCAGTCTGTTTTTGGAAGAAGCATTGATGATGCTTTATCAGTTACAATTCATCATTGGACCCAACCAAATACATCCATGAAAGTCGATCAACGTAAAATGCTCAGAAACAGGAATTATTCCTCACAAATGCTCAAAAGAATGTGTGAAGATAGATGAGGAGGTACATCATACCGTGTTTACGTAGTTAAATTGAAAGGTTCAACAATTACCGAATTAAGACAGAATAAAATCAATCAATCATGATACCCTCTCTTTCCCATTCTGTCTTAATACGATAATTGTTAAACCTTTCAATTTAACTACGTAAACACGGTATGATGTACCTCCTCATCTATCTTCACACATTCTTTTGAGCATTTGTGAGGAATAATTCCTGTTTCTGAGCATTTTACGTTGATCGACTTTCATGGATGTATTTGGTTGGGTCCAATGATGAATTGTAACTGATAAAGCATCATCAATGCTTCTTCCAAAAACAGACTGATGATATTTTCATTTTCTTCGGAGCATACGGTCTGTATCGCTATCTGATTATCTCTGAGATTCTCACCCGAGACCTAACGACGCTTTCACTGATGCATTTTCTCCAAAGTCATTCTGAACAAGACAAAACCCTTTCAATTTCAGCCAGAAACGAAGACCACATGCCACTCCCAAAGAAAAAAGCAATCAATCAAAGACAAAAGACTAAAGACGAAAGACAAAAATTCGTACTATACGGTTCAATAAACGATAAAATCAATCATGCACCTGTCCTTTGACATTTGACGATAACTTCTTTTCTTTTTAAATCTTATTCTCTTCCTCGTACAAAAGACACTGACATCATCATACAAGAAAGAGAACGAATATTGAAAGAAAACAAAACAAACAAAAAAGGCAAAAAAATCAAACCAAAGCAATGAACAAAACAGCGCGAGGGTAAGTTAATAATAAGACAATACAATTACTAACTATCCATATCATACCACACCATAGCCGAAAGAGATTCTATTATCACAACTATGATCTCAATTAATACACGACGAAGATCAAGTTGATAATAATATTGAGGAAAGGTTGGCAGAAAATCATCAGAACAATGAAAGTGAGGCAGATCAAGCAGCAGAAGAACTTTGCACAGAGCACAGGACCACATAACTCACTGCCTAATACGAAAGGATTCCTACAAGAAAACAAGGATCAGAACAATCATAAACCATAGTAACAATCTAACTTACCATGAGAACTTCAATCTTCCCACTGGTGGAGGGAGGAAAGGATTAGTGTTTGGTTCATTACGAGCACCACCTACTGGCATGACGAGAGACTTCTCCTTTGGCCAGATCTGAATCGAGTAGCAGATAGAACCCATAGGAGTGACTTTCGTTGGGTCATTCTTATCACGATTCTCAAGATGATACCACCTAATAACACCAGATAAATAAGAGAACAAAACAGAGAAGTATATGAGAGGTACTTACGCTGAGTCATCAGGATCAATGTCCCATAAACCAGTCATATTCTTAAAAGATGTTAATAATTCCTTTAATTCACTATCTTCATCATCTTTCTTCTCTTCCTCTGTCTTCTCGTTTCCGTCACCATCTTTTCCTTGTTCTTCATCTTTACCTTCTTCTCCTTCTTTCTTCTCTTCTGTTGGTACAGGTTCTCTCTTACGCCAGAAATAGACCCAACTGAAAGCTCCACCGCTATTAGCTGCAGGGGTCTCTGTCTTTGGTGGTTCTACCTTCTTCGCTTTCTTCTTAATCTCTGGCTTCTTCACTAACATGCGATGTTCTTTCTTTGGTAATACCTTAGGGATGGCACCTAATCCAGTGTCTAAGTGCGAATCCTCCTCGTCATCACTGTCGGCCTGGTCGCGGTATGGAATCAATTCAGAAGGTTGCACATACTTGCCATCACCAACAGCATTAGCTGTCTCAGTGGATCGTAAAGGAGAGATGATCTCATCAGGTTGGAAAGTCAATGAACCAAGATCTTCATCGTCCTCTTCCTCTGGTGGAATATCATCAGTAGTATCCTCAATCATTAAATCACTACGCTTCTTCTTCTCTTTCTTGGCAGCTCTCTTTGCAGCTAATCCTTTCTTCTTCTCAAATAATTTAATTGCAATATTACGTTTATACGCTTTACGATAAAATTTACCTAAATCAATAATACCTTCACCGGCACAATCATTCCATTTCAAGAGATCACGATCCCATAACTGTAAATGGAAATATGGGAATTTCATAGCACGTGTATTATGACCAAGTTCAACATCAAATAACATACGCCAATTCCATGATGCTTTACCTTTCTTACAACGCCAATGAGTATCCGTCTCTTGTGGATCACAACCTTCAGGCCATGCTTTCACAAATAAGTCTGACATTCCTTCAAAGGAATCCATTGGAGGGACATTTTTTGACTTCCAAATCACGACACGAACTTCAAAGATTTGTGTTGGAGGAAGAGAAACATCATCAGGAGGGAAGGCAGAAGACTCTTCAGAGGTCATTAAATCTAACCAACACTCGACAACACCGCGACCCAGAGAGAAGCCTGGAGCATAGATCGATCGCAACTCAATTGGCTTAGTCTTCCAACGAACCTTTGTCTTGTCGTTAGGATCGGAACCAGGCAACATGAGGTTCTCCTTGCCCCACTCCTGCCAGCGAGCATCGAACCAACGATCCTCAAGATCGATGCATGTCTTTCCGATTAACACGTCACTGCCGATGACATTCTTGTCCATCACATTCACATTCAATTGAGAGATACCAGGTAACTCAGTATCAAACGAAACAAGCTTATAAAAGTCGACATTCGTCACGTCATTCACGGCGTTCTTGCGATCATCAAAGACTTGCTTGCCTAAGGAAATCTTCAAGTAAGGATCAGAATTCTCAGCATTTCCAAAGATATCACGATCAACAGCCTCTAAGTTAACTCCCTTCAAGACGTACAATCGGACAGCATAACTCTTAGGCTTTAATAATTGGTTCATTAAGTCTTTAGGTAAGAGAGGATCTTGATCAATAAGCTCTTTATGCTCGACAACACGCACTAAACCTTTCAAACGACCGACCACCTTGATCTTACTTCCAAGGAAACCATTGACTTTACCACGAGTTAAGGAGTAAGTCTCAAAAGGAGTGGTCTTAAACTCTGCTTCAAGTTCAGCAGCTAATTTCTTTCGTCCAATAGCCCATGCTGGAGGTTGATCACCACTATCAGGATCTCCTTCCCAATCAGGATCAGAGAAAGCATCCTCAGGGCGTTTCTTCTTCTTACTCGAACCATCAACATTAATATGATTCAAAGCTCCGAAGACACCGGCACCGCTATCCTCTAATGCTACGCGCTCCTTGATGTATCCCTCTACTGAGACAGGCTCTTGACTACCGATCAAATCATCAGTTTCTAACTCTCCCTTTCTCTTCTGAGTTAATTCGATAGCTTTCAAAGCGATTTGATCAGAATTAGCACCAGGTAAAATACCTCCATCAGCATTCTCTGCTTTCTTTGACATATCAGTCACATCTTGAAAGAAAAGATCCTTTGCTGGAGGAACATACAAACTCTCACACCAAGGCAACTTATGAGTCAGATCAATTTGACAAACACCAACAATAGGCTTCAAGTAACCACCTAAACGAGTATCATGTGCTTTGATCTGCAAAGGAGTTGAGAAGAGGGCATTATCAGGTAACGTCACAGGCATTACAATGCGCTCTAAATAATTTGGGTTCGCAGGTTCAGGTTTCTTCGAAGTACCCGTAGTACTCTTGTAAACAGAACCGAAAGAGCTCAGTTCCATGGAGATGTATGGTGCTTGCATTGGCAAGAAGTCATAAGGAGCCATGTCTCTCATACCGATGACAAGGAATTCAATGAAGGCATTGCGAGTAGGAACCTCGAAATACTGTTCAGGCTTTGGCACTGATCTTCCTAAAGTAGGAATCAATTGCACTAAGATTAAAGCTTCTCCTTGGCTATCCTTAGGCACCTCAAAGAAAAACTCGCACCATTGAGGATCAGGGAGCTCTGTGATCTTTAAGTTAGGATTCTCAGTAACAACTGCATCCTTCAAGTAATACAATGTTCGGCCCAAATACTCTGATTGAGTACCAAAAGCATCTTCATCATATAATTTAATAGAAAGCGGAGGAGCATAGGTAAACTTATCAGCATGAGGTAATTGCACGTCATCTAAGACGTGAGTCTCATAGTAGGTAGGAAATAACGTCTTCTTCTTCACTTTCGTCTTGATTGATTCACGGCCAGCAAAACGAATCTTTAAGAAAGGATCAGACAATCCATTAGAGTCAGCAGCAGGGATATTACGACATTGGAAGACGTGAATACGCATTTGATAAGGTGTTAACTCTCTTGACTTCTCTAAAGCACGCTTCCAAGACTCTTGTTTAACTTCTGCTTCATCAGCAAAACCGAAACCTAGCTTGATTAAAACTGTTCCAGGGAAAACTTCTTTATCTAATGCATCAATACTCTTATCCTCTTGCATTAAAACCCATTCAGCTTCTCGCTCGAAACCAAGGAATTGCTTCTTCTTACTTTCATCAAGTACCCATGGCTTCATGCGATAGAAACAAACTGGTTTATTATCCTCACGTAACAAATAAATGAAGATGTCAGGGATTTGTTCAATGTCCGCTGGTAAGACAATGCGCTCAGACTTCAACTGCTCACTCCAACGACAAGTGCCATGCTCAAACTTCGCTGGTTTCGTGCATAATTCATTAATTCCAATACAAACTTGAATACGAAGCTGTTGATTGATCAAAGGTCCAAGACCAAAATGAGGTAAATCAGATCCGGCAATAACAAGTGCTTGAAGAACATAATCTCTCGCGGGAGGTTCACGTGATGATTGATAACCATGTTTCATCTTTAAACGGAATGGTTTAATTTCAAGCTTTTCCTTCTTCTTTTTATGTTTTTTCTCTGGTCGTTTATCCATAATGCAGAATTCTAACAATGCACGACCTTTAAAACAACTTGCCTTGTCAGGAGTATTGTTATAATACGATGACCAATTAATATCAGCACCAAGTGTTTGTTTAGCGGTTTTAGCAATAGCAACACCAACTTTTTTAATATTTCCTACTGCACTTTCTTGTTTAAACTCTGGTGCACCATAAATATTATACCAACGAATACCTAAATTTTGTCTTTCAGCTTTCTTAATAATATTATATTTTTCAATAATATTACCAATTAATTCATTCTCGGTATTATCTTCATCCCATACACTAAATTTAACGATCTGTGTCGTCGTTGGGAGGGAAATTGGGTACCATAATTCGACATTAAAGATTGGATTAATCATCTTTCGGTTGTTTCCAACAACAGTATTCACTTTTGTCTTCAAAGGCTTGCCGCCAGCAATCGTCATCTGACAGAATGCATCAGTACCAGCTTGTTTGGCAGCTAACATACCAATACCAAGCTTGCCGTCCATTACAGGTAAACCTTCGCACTTGTAAACACGACAGACGACGTACTTCCATTCTTTCTGAATAGTAGGAGCATGAAGCACTAAGCTGCTGACATCAGAGCCCGCAGCAGCTTCTTTAGCAATTTCTGCAGCTCGTTCAGCTTCTTCGTCGTGAATTTTCGCCTTTTCGCCAGGTCCGACGATAGAAATACTCAATTTCAGGTAACCCTGAACACCAACATCCTCGGGATCGCTATCATCCATGAGGGGCACCCACTGACGATAGAACTCGTGATCTTTGTTCATGCAATAAATCAAAGTGGAATCAACAGCATAGGCACCGATCATAGTGTTCTTAATGAGACCAGAATCTTTACAAGAAACACGAATAACACCTTCCTCAAAGGTTTCTTTGTCAAGATCACGGAGATTAAAGATGAAAGTTTCATCAAACACACAAGATGTGACTCCTTTAATCACTTGTGTATTTCTCTTCTGTCCGAAGCATTCAATATAACAGACAGGATCAGATGTTCCGTCTAAATTCTCTGCTTTCAATTCACGCGCTTCAATAATATGAACAATCACTTGATAATCACCTGACTTAATCTCAATCGATTGAAGTTCAGTTTTCTTTTCCTCTTCTTTTTTCTTCTCTTCTTCTGTTTCTTTTTCGTCTTTCTTCCCTCCTCGTTCGATCTCTTCTTCTTTCTCATCTTCATCGGCATCGTCAGAGATCTCAGAATCAGAGTTATCTTTCACACCGATTGTCTTCGCGGCAGTACTTAAACCACGAACAAATTTGCCGGTAATGCTTGCTTCTTCTTTCGCTTTCTTCTTTTGAAGGACTTCTTCTGAGGCAGTCGTCCACTTCCACTGAATAAGAAGTTCCACCTCTCCTCGCTCAACTCCATCGCTTTCAATTTGCTTATTCAACAATTTGTACCATTTGCGCACAGGTTTCTTGTTATCAAACTCGTATAACGGGATTGCAACACGACCAATGTGGGAGGCAAGGTTAATATCATTGTGATCTTCAACGACGACTGTGGCGGACAGCGAGGAATCAGTCAATGCTTGAAAGACCATTTTATGATTCCACACTGGAGCAAGAGTTTTACGAATGTATGGAGTCTTCTGCTGATCAAAACCAGCAATCTTCACGCGGACTTGAGGATCTGATGATCCTGGTCCACCGAAGATTGGTTTATCCATCGCTAAGAGCTTGCGAGCTTGAATGACGGTGATGTGAAGCTCATTTGGAGGCTTATCCTCTGATCCTTCAATTAAAGGTTCTTCTTCGCCAAGTTCAATGTCATCAGTGACAGGAGGAATATTAAAATTTGCTTTAACGCGAATCTATGGAGAGCAAGACAGTCAATAAAATTCCTTTTTGCAGCAAACAATCATTTACCTCTCCAGTAACGGTTTTCATGCGACCTGATGCTTGTAAAGGATAAGACTGCTCGGTAACATCACCGTCCGGATTGATACTATCCAAAGGGATGTTGATTTCACCCATAGGAACATCAGCAACTCCAAGAGAACCGCGATGCCATACAGTCAGATTAAGGGTTGGAAGGTCAGTAGCAGCAGATAAATCATAGTTATTTCCTATAAAGAGATAGAAAATCATTCAAAAACCGCTCCAAAGTTAGAAATATAGCGATAAACTTACCAAAGACGAATTTTTCATTCCACTGAGGAGCGATAGTGCCATTCTTCTGGACAGTTTTAAAAGTCTCTGCCTTAATTTCACGACCTCCAAGATCGATTAGTTGAAGGTTAATGAAAGGATCCGAAGTTCCGTTTCGCGAGCAAGGAACGAGATTCCTGCCATCAACAATTTCCACTGACAGCAGCCGCTTCTTAGGTGCTTTCCCAGAAGGAGTTGCTGAACTACCAGTAGAAGATGTAGAAGCACGACGACCAAACATCGTTCCAACACAACTTGTCTAACTTGAGATTGAATGAGATTTGGTCAAATCACTGAATCCGATGCAGCTACAAATCAATCAAAAAAAGTACGGTTCAAACAATCAAAATAACCAAAATGAAGCCAATTCTTACTTCGTAAAATTTAGAAGGATTCTAATCCAATCAAAATTTTGCAAGAAAGATCTCTACAAGATAAACAAATTCGATTATCTTATTGATTCCCCCCTCAATCAATTGAATTGTATGATAAAGATATCATGAAAAAATCAACTTTTCTATAAACTCGATTAATTCAATATTTGATATTATGAAAATATAAGGATTGATAAAAATAAGGAAATAGAGGTTTTGTTGAGTGATATGTATGACTTTTATAGGAGTTGATTTGTTAGTGAGAACGATCCAAAGATCAAGATTATCTTTGCTTTTCATTCGAGAGACAAATACAACAAGACTAAGTAATGGCGGTAAGTTTGGTTGACCGTTCCATGCAATTGACCTCATTCTCCTCCGCTTGGTTTCAATAATGCGATAGACATCAGCTTTAAAACCTTATTTAGATGCAGTGAAAGCAACATTAAACGCTTCTCTTTGCGTTAGAAATTTCCCATCTCAACTTGTTGAGAGACATAATAAGCCAGAGGTTGAAGTCAAGTAAGCTCTATTCGTGATATTTCCGAGATGTTTGTTCATGATATCACTGTTCACTCTCGATGATAGAGGAAGCAAAGAGTTAATACTCAATCCTGTCACTATCTCCAGAACAGAAGTTGAAAAATGTTTTATTGAACCATCAATTAACTCTGTTAGAATTTCTATTAAAATTAAACAACAAGATGAAATTGAACAAATTTTATGTAAGAAGTTTACATCTTTCTTAATGCAACGATCAGAACAATTCCTTGTCATGAGAAGAAAGGCATTAGACGTAAGATACTCATTAATTTCTTGCTATTATTCTAAAGTTAATGGTCTAATTTTGTAGGGATATGATATTAGTTTCCTTGTCACTCATACTCACTTAGAGAAGATGTGGAAGCATAAGTTAGTTGATTTTATCATTCAGGTAAGATAGGACGATGCTTTTGTCCTTCCTTTCTCTTATCATGTCTTCCTTAGTTTATGGAGGATATTGACAAGGAAATTAGTGCAATGAAGATCGCTGTTAATGCTAGAGCTCGTGTTGTTGCAACAGAGTTCATGAAGCAATTTGTTAACTAAAAAGGCAATATCCATCACAGGTCTTGCCTAATTTTTCTCTATTTGTTTTGTCGTAATTATAAGATCTTCATCTATTTTTAATCCATTCTCAAAGGACTCATTGGCGAGCGATCGAAGAAATATACCGACATCGTTGATTTAACTTTATTACTCACAAATAGTACATAATAACGAGGGGTGAATGCTCGTTCGATTAGTTGGTCATCATCATATTCACATAGTCTTGGAAATTCACCATCCCACTGGCATCAGCCTCTAGTTGAGAGACCAATTCTTTCGCTTGAGATTCAGTCAGTTTCTCACTCCCATATGTACATAATGCTTTGACTAATGCATCAACTTTAATCATTCCAGGATGCCCTGTCACTTCGAAAACTTTAAATGCCGCCTTTACTTGATCTGAAGTATAACTAGCATTCACCTTCCTTGACATCACAGCGACGAACTCCTCGAAATCAATGTCACCATTACCATCTAAGATCCCAAACAATCAGTTTAAACAATGGTAACAACGCAAAAGTTACTTTATCTCCTCACCTTGATCAATTTCTGCAATCATTTGATCAATCTCTTCTGGGTCAGCTTTGATACCAAGTGTTTCCATTAGTTCAGCCAACTCGGCCTTATTAATTGATCCTTGTCCATCTTTATCGACAAGATTAAATATCTCTCGAAATTCTGCGATCTCTTCTGGTGTAAGTTTATCCATTTTTGATTTGATTCTGTAAAATGTCGAGAAACAGTTTTCAAAGGAGTCAACTATGTCTTTTGTATACTTTGTTTTCACCCGGGAAGAAAAGCCCGGCTGGCTCAATGGATAGAGCGCAAGACTTCTAATCTTGCGGTTCTGGGTTCGAGTCCCAGGTTGGGTGCTTAACTTTTCGACTTTTCTTTTCAAAACTTGTTTGAAGAAAATTTTGCCTGTTACATTAGGAAAAAAGTTTAAGTTCGAGCTAACTTTTGTGTTGTTCGGTTAGTGAAAAGATAAATAGTGATGAATGAAGTCTTAGAGTCAAATTCTCGAAAATCTTCAGACTTTAGCTTGATTTCAAAGAGGTCTTACAAAGAGGGACCACAGAACCAATTTCGTGCCAAAACGAGAAGAAACAACACTAAGGAAATATTTCTAATATAAATTTACAAATGTTTTACATCTTTCTATGAGGTTTGTGTCGCAGCTTTCGGTACACCCATTGGCCATCGAGGCAGTGGTTCTTGATTCTCTATCTCATTTGAAATTCCAAGTAATAGCTTCTCAACTCCACACCATGCGACCATTACACCATTATCCGTGCAAAGAATAGGAGGCGGAAAGATCAACGGTAATGGAGCTTGTTTTTCCTTCTCCAGACTGTGTCCCTCCACGATGCTCAGAAGCCTCCTACAAATAATACAAATAACTCAAGACGTTATTACAGACTATCAAATTATACCTTCTTAGCTCTTGATTTGCGGCAACGCCACCGACAACAACAATACCATTTAGATCGATCTGCTCATTGCTCAGAGACCTCAGAACCCTCACTAAACGATCTTCAATGTGCTTAAAGGCAATATCTTGGAAGGAATAGCAAAGAAATGATGTAATATCTTCTGGAAGTGACTATCGAAGGGCATTAAATCATATTAGGATCCACAGATAACAGATTTTAGAGAGATATAGTATCTTACCACTGATAAGTCAACTTTTTGCATTTGTTCTTTCGGAGCATTCGTTACATGAGCATCTAAACCTTGAGCTTCTCTCGCCTTCATAACTTCAAGTCTAAAAGCATTTTTCAGACCTGAATACAAATACCATGAGGATATAGTTAGTGTGGTTGAGATGTCTCTTACCAGCATAGCTGAAGTCAAAGTTATTTTTCCCTTTCATTGGCACCGTCATACTATGACGAAATTGATCTTTGGAAGCAGAAGGCATATATTTCTCAACAAAAAGTTTGGCACCTTTCTCGATAGCAGCGCCACCACTCGTGGTTGATCGGAGTCCGAGGAGGCGCGCTGCCTTGTCGAATGCCTCTCCCAACGCATCGTCTAAGGTACCACCAAGAAATTCGTATGAACCAATGTTACGACATAAAAGGAGAGATGTATGACCACCAGAAACAAGTAAAACAAGAAAGGGATACTGAACGCTGGGAGAGAATGTTGAGGAAGATTCATTTACCAGTGATGGTGGGGCTGACGAAGAGGATGGAACAGTGAGCGAAGGGATTGGCCTTGTTGAGGATGAAGGATGCATGATCTTTTGTCCTGCAAGGCGGGCGATGAGTGAATGTGCTTCTAAATGATGGATTGTAACAAATGGTTTCTTATGTTCTCTGGCTAATTGCTGAGAGAAAGAATTTGGAAATAAGATTAAGTAAGGATAAGGATGCTAAAAAAGAGAAAATGGAACTCTTACCTGAGCTTTTCTTAGGCCTATCCTTAGGCAGATCTCGAGTCCAGGTCCTTTTGTTACAGCGATAGCATCAATATCGTCAATACCATTAGCTAACTTGGCTTGAGCGAGAGCTTCCTGCACAGCGATGTCGATCTTGCTTCTATGTTCCTCCATTGCTAGTCCTGGAACTACTCCTCCAAAATTTTCATGGATTTTATGTTGAGAATAGACAACATTTGCAAGAATCTTTCCATCAGAGGAGACGATACCAACTGCAGTATCATCACAGGAGGATTCCACTCCAAGCACTAAGAACTGCTTTCCTTCTTTTACTTTACTTGGAAGACCTGATTTCTGCTCATGAACTAATGAATATCGATTCTGATGATCGAAAAATCCTTTAGGAAAGCCTGTACCATCAACCTGTTTTCGCTTCAAAGGTATTGCTTTCGACATCGTTAACCACCGAACTCCATTTCCCAAGACATTTTTCTTAATCTTGAACTCTTTTATCAAACATATCACACTTGGAAAACTCATAATCATTATAAGAAGAGCAAGTGTCTGTGATAATAGTTCATGTAAGTTCATTTCACTTAAAAATCTCTCGGTCAATCGAGGAAACCCGACTATTTCACCTCGGCCTTCTGTATTTTCGGAGTTTTGGAATTTCGGGGGATGGAAAAGGTTGGACTTGCATGACACATATAAAGATATTAGTGCGCGAAAGACAACAACGAACGAAGCAAACTCTAAATGGACGAGACCATGGCGAACTTAACTATTGACTTGTCTCTTCCTGGACAAGAGGAGGAGCAAGCTCAACTCCTGAATTTGGATGGAGGAAGTGTGAAACCACTTTTGCATATTCCATCCAATAAGCTTGGAAGTCCAACGGCGGCTGTGAGAACTAATTTGACACCAAAACGGGGATCTCAAACCAATGTTGTTCAGAAAGGGGCTCCAAGGAAATTAAGTCTCACAGATGAAATTAATCCATATATTCATAGTCCGAGTAAAATTCTGAAGCAGAAGATGAAGTCTGAAAGCCCTTTCTTCTCTTGAGTCCTTTGAAACACAAATTAGGTTAGAAATAAAATAGATTAGGGTAGGTTGTATCTTCTTTGGCGTATTTCTCGAAGAGGTCGTGAACCTTTAGTTGCAATTCTTATCATTAGTTTTTTTCCCTCAATCGCTGTGATAGTTTTTTTTTTCATTTTTATAGTATTCTTTTGTAGTTTATATGTTTTGTATGTTTGTAGGATTTCTAGGTTAGTGTATTAAAATTAGTCAGGAGATTCCTGCTTTTTCCTTCTAAGATTTTTCATATAATATGAAACTTATAAGAATGCGTCTTGGATTAGAAATATTTTGAGATTTCTACCTTCAGAAACAGCTACTATGACACTTGGACTAGCTTTCAACCTAGTTGTACAGTTTCTGCTGATGAATCTACACAGTATGACCGATTCAACAGACGTGATATTGTGTTGTTGAAAATCCCAACTTTATTCTCTACAAAATCGAAATTTCTGAGTTTTAAGAAACTCGGTATAACCGTTTCGGATTTTATCGTGCAATTCGCTACGATTCATCCAACTATAAACAACGCTCTTACAACTCAGAGATGAGTCATTTGAAGCTTCCAGTGACAGGTAAGGTCGGAGAAGTCCCACCAGATGAAAGTAAATTCTTGCATTGGTCTGGTCAGCATGCATATTACTCAAGACCAGAGGTGGAAACTCCTTCTTTCCTCACGGAAAAACAGATGAAAGGGACCTTTTCAAAATCTGATTTAATCACTAATAAGGCTATTGTGACACAATTATATCAAAGAAATAAAAGTCAAGTGGATAAAGGAAAGAACGTCTTCTCTGGTACTTCCTCTAATAACCTCAATATGACCAATACACAATTTAATGCATTATCAACTACATTAAAGGGTCGTACAACAATTGGTGAACATTTTATTCATCATCGTCATTATTTACATCGACTAAAAGAATATGGATCGACTGAAGCACTGGAAAGATCCTTTCGTAAGTTCTTAAAATATGATCCATCAAATGCCTTTGCCTTCAGTAAAACCTTTCAAACCATTAATAATCAAACCTCTACTCCTACGGGAACATTAACATTGGATGTTACTCAACCTCGTATTTCATTGTTTGATATTGATCTTGTTGTTAAGGATTGTATTGGTGATGATGTTCCAGAGTTTGTTTTAGATAAATTAAAGATTCTTGGTAATTCTGTTGCTATTCATGGTGAAATTACTTGGAAAGATTTTATTTCTGTCTTTGATAAAGTAACCAAAGCAGTTGAAGCTGAATGTACTGTACGCCATGATCCACCTGGATTGATTCTTTTAATGAATCAACCTCGTCTTCATGATCCTAAGCTTGGTAATTTAGGGGATTTATCGACGACCTATCGTGATAATTTTAATGGAACTAAGAAGTTTAATTTTGGTGAAACATCTCCTACATCGAGTGCTCCTGGAACTCCCTTAGAGACATTGCGCTATGAGGCACCACGAGAAGAAATTGGCAACAATCTCAACAATGCTGCTAAGATCCTCTATGCTGGAACTACCCTCGGTACTCATCATGTTCCAGGATATCGTGGACATATTCCAAGCAATGTGAGAAATATTCGTAAAGCAGATCATGCAAGTGGGAAGGATCCACATCCAGTGGTGAACGATCTCATTCTCACTCAGAGAAATATGGGATGCGTGTTAGGTTATACAGGTCAGTCAGTCAGTACGATCTCCTCTTTCAAATCTTAATTCTCTATGATATAGGTTATGTTCCTATTGAGTTTAATGGAATTCGTCAAGAGAGAAAGACATCATGTGACCCTCGGACTTCGAATGGTGCAGCTTATGGTGGTGGGAAAGCGATGCTCTAAAATAGAAGAGTGCAGATTAATGATGGTAGTTTGTTGTTGTTGTTTTATTTGGACTGTGTTTTATATTCTTTCATTTAATTTTTCTTTAACTTTGTCAATATCCCTGCATTCTGAACAAAGACTTATAATCTCGCCTTCGTTCAATGATGGCTTAGCTAGTGGGATAATCCCCTGAAATTCTTTATCATTGCTAATTAAGTGGTTCATTAAGATCAAAGATTTTTAGTTCAACATTCCAACTTGATTTGAATGAAGTATGTCACTAACGATGAAAAGCAAAAGCACAAGTTGAAGTGAATAAATATCTCCTCATTAAATTTCTTTGCGAGTAGTCGGATTTGTACAGTACTTGTTTGAATGCGGATTGCGATATCTATCAGTGCTTTTGTTTTGGAGCAAAACTAAGTGAATTTATGTCAGTCAAACGCCATTAATAATCATTTGGTGGTC
Organism: Poterioochromonas sp. DS; assembly: GCA_015145745.1. Classification (NCBI taxonomy): domain Eukaryota; class Synurophyceae; order Ochromonadales; family Ochromonadaceae; genus Poterioochromonas; species Poterioochromonas sp. DS. Next base: position 69,311 of record VKHI01000016.1, read on the forward strand.
GGTGGATTCGAAAGTCAAAGAATCAACCCCAAAAATGTAATGATTGAACTTTTCATCAGGAGGATAAACGTCATAATCCTTAGCACCTTCGATCACCGCAAAAAAAAGGCACCAAAGTCATCCTTGAAAATGATTCAGTTGATGAAAGTTCGAAATAAATCAACCTTCACTTCGGCATCTCCTCATCATTCTGCTATCTGCTAAATCGGATCTTTCTCTTTTTTTGGCACTATACTGTGAGACCAAAAACTATTTGATTGCGAGGATAATGATGATGATATTGATATTGATTACCGTTTCGTTAATTTTCGAGAACAAGGTATCGAATTCTGTTGTTTTTTCTTTATTTGATTGTTTACACTGCTCAAAGAAAGACGTGAGGAAGGGCCCATGAAAAGTGTGAAAAAGGCTAGGGTGGAAAGAGGAGAAGGTAATGATGAGGCAGACCCCGTCGATGTCGCTGAAGAGGAGGAAGAGGAAATTTCGTTCCATGTTCCATCGTTTGTTCCTATTATCCATTTCCATTCTCTTCGCTATTTTAAAGTCGTATTAAAGAGAGAAGAAATCCCCCTTATAACCTTGAACGACTTTCGGAAAGTAGCTGTGTTTACTGCCTTTGTGGATGGAATAGTCGATGAGACGGAAGATTATGTGTTGTTCACTATGTCAAATACAAGCCAATCGATCGATGAAGATATCAAGAATAATATTATTGATAGTGATGAAAAACTGCGCCATTATTTGAATAACTTCTTTGACAATTTTGTCAAGACTGATAGATTGTATCTTCATGTGCACCCGCTGCCACGCCCATTTCGATGACTACAACGTTGGCGTTGATCCCGACACGCAAGAAGTTCTCATATCGCCGAGGATCTATGATGATCCGATTGAAGGGGCTTCAGGGCAATCCAACACACAAAAGTTGGTTCATGTAAATTGTGCTACTTGTAAGCATCCTAAACCGTTACTCGAATACCGGAAAGAGCGATATGATGTTAAACAAAAATCCGGAATGATTAATAAGTATAGTTCCCTTGGTAAAAGAAATATATCAGAGGTAAAGAAGATATCACTGAGAACTTCAAGCAAGAAAATCGTCCATATAATAAGCTTACAAAGTTAATCATTTCAGATTATCTTGACGCTTTTGGTCTAACTACGACTGGGAACAAGAGTGAGTTAAAAAACTTTGTGAATGAAGGATTTACTAGGCAAATGACCATGAAGGACTAGCTTCGAATCAATTCTGATGAGTATAAGCAAACATTATCAAAATGTAAGTTTCGTTAATTCGCGGTCATTTTTTTCTCTTAACTGATCGATCGATTGTCAACAGACTCACCACAAATTCAATTAGATGCAAGTCTCAGTTCGACGGTGATTGAACTCTTTCGTGATGCAGAGGTTTACAAGGCTGCGCGTTGCAGGTGATGGAAATTGCTTCTTTGAATCATTAGTTCGACTTCTCAATATTAATGGTATTGATGGAATGTACTTGCTAGGTTTAGCAGTGGCAGAATTGACTGATCGATTTGAGCTTTACTGAGAGTCTCTTGACCCCTTTGAGGCGAACACTTGTATAATAAGCATGTCGCAGAGAGGTACATGGGTTGATGGAGTGGCGATGTCAACACTTCGAAATGCGCTGTTTCGCTCTGGTATCTTGGACATGGCACCAGAGCGAAACAGCGCATTTCGAAGTGTTGACATCGCCACTCCATCGACCCATGTACCTCTCTGCGACATGCTTATTATACAAGTGTTCGCCTCAAAGGGGTCAAGAGACTCTCAGTAAAGCTCAAATCGATCAGTCAATTCTGCCACTGCTAAACCTAGCAAGTACATTCCATCAATACCATTAATATTGAGAAGTCGAACTAATGATTCAAAGAAGCAATTTCCATCACCTGCAACGCGCAGCCTTGTAAAGCCTACACGTGAGGAATGGTGGTATTTTCTGCGAGGTGTAAACGACGAACAATCACTGGTTTTTCATTTTACATATGATGGATTATTGCGGAATTGAAGTGCTTTAATGATTAGGATAAATTCACCTCAGTTTCGCGGCAGTTTCGTAGAGAGTTGAGTAAATAATAAGTTCCTCTCGACTGATTATTCTTTCATGTCATGAACAAAAATGCTTTAGAGAATGGGTTCGTTCTTGACTAGGTGTTTCAGAACGCAGTTGTCAAAGGAAAACATCATCCCAATCATTCATCCTAATCTCTAATTTGTAACATTATTGAGATATTTCCTCGAAAGATATTTTGTTATCTTTACAATAATGCATTCTTCGTTGCTATATTATACACAAATGCTCGTTCTAAATGAATCTTCGCACCTTTCTGCCATGTATCTCGAGGGAACTCTTGTTTCGTTAGAACCTACACAATACACACGTCATGTTATTATATGAACAAAGGAAATACTCTTACCGCTAAGTCTGATACCGATGCGAACAGAGATTGTAGCTTCTGCATCGAGTCATTCGCGAGTTTCATATATCTAGTTCTCTCGATATATGTATCTTTCAAATCCTCCACTGCACCCAGAAGCTCAAAGTTAAAGATCTTTGTACTGATTGTTTGTTGATGGTTTGTGCTCAGATCATGCAATTGGAAGAATTCTCCAACTTGTAATAAATGAAGACGAATAGCTTGAATGCGTGACTTCACCTCAGAGTCTTTGCCTAAACGAGCATCATTCGACAACTATATAACAAAGATAGAGAAAGGATAACGAAAGAGAAGGAAACTATAGTGTGTTGTGACTCACCTTATCTAAAAAGACATTGATTGGACCTTGATAAGAAGAGAACGCTGCCTTGCTCATCACAAACATCATCTCAGAGAACACACCATTTCCTATAATGGTGTTGTCAGCATAGTGAGATAACTTGATACTTGCAGCAGAGTAATGCACTGTCATCGCCTCTGCACCTACACCTCCCAGACTTCCTCGCTCTGACATCGAAGGTTTGAACTTCTCTCCTTCACCCAACACTAAAGGCGTCGAAGAAGCATTCACTGCATTCTCATCGATCGTCACTCCTGCCAGGTTAAATAAACTGGTTCGACCAAGGAAAGATGCTTTGCTCACTGACGACGTTCTCTTCTTCGTTGGACTAATACTTCCTTCTCTTGTTGCGGTGGAGGATGTAGGACGATCTGACGCACTCACAGCAGGTTGTGCAGGACTATCAACGAATGCGAGGTTAGTATCCCACAACACACAGTCCTTCAATAACTTCTGTAACTCCGAACCAAACTGACGATCGAGATTGCGAATATTATTCAACTTCCTTTGAATCGTCTCGTTGGACAAGGCGACTGTCGATGATGACGTGGATTCGACTGGTTGGGGGAGAACAGCACGACGAGATCGAATGGATTTAATGAAAGCAGTGGCATAATGTTGGATGTCCGCCAGATCATCGCCATCTTCTGGACGATAAATACTCTCGACAATGGATTTCAGGTTAGACAGAGGAAGCACTGACATACGACGAGAGAGAAAGCCTTCTTTCATCATCAGCATGTTTTGTGGAGTCGCAGGATCCCCTGAAGGCGGAGGATTATTGGCATTACTGGGAGTGGCTGGGGTAGGAGCAGCCGCCGATCCAAAGATCGATTTCTCGATTAGTGAACCACGTGCCAGACACTTCTTCACATGGAACACCTCTAACTTCGCCCACTGCATCATCATCAGCCAGAGGAAGTCATCGACATCGACTCTGTTCTGGATGTCAGGTCGAAGCTTCTCTGGCAGGTCAGAAAACAAGCCGATCTGTCCCTTTAACCAGCTTTGCTGTCCTGCCCAAACCTTCGCTGCTTGAGTGAGAAGATCAGCATCCATGAGCCAGATCTCTCGCTTATCATTTCTTTGGAAAGTATTTTCAGTGGATGGGAATAATGTCTCAATAATTGTATCTATAGGAAGAGGTAAGATATAAAGGGAGACGAGACTGTACTACGATGACTTACATGAATTTCCTGATTTTTGCATCTTTGTATGATCTTTACCACTACTCTTCGATGCTAATCGTAGCATATATTCTCTCTTCTTTGCTAATTGACGATGAATAGCAAACAGTAAAGAATAATAGATTGATACTGCCTCTGACGTTGCAAAGACTTCTTCCACATTATCTCCTTCAAGATCACGTCCATCACCTACGAAAGCAGCGAAGAGTCTTAATCGTGGCATATTAAATCGATAAGATTTAATCGCTACGAAGAGATCTTGAATCGATCTCTCCGCAACATCCATTGAACCCCAAACACAATAGAAGTAAGCACTAATCGCTTGTGGTAGATTAATACCTTCTTTCCCGAGCTGACTCGCCTTCATGTCATAAGAGATCTTAAAGAGGTAGATATTCGCGATGTGCACCTGAGCCCACCATGGCTCATGATAAACCTCTCGATGCTTCAAAGGGGCGGAGTAAAAGCCTCCTTTCTTCATTCCCGGTGTAGTAGTCACCAATCCTCCCTCTACGACCTCTGCAGTCGGTTGAAAGAGATGTTCTTGATGCACGCTATTTGTAAGATATCCCGCTGCCATTACCATACGAACAGAACGAGGAATGGCTACTTCCTTTGATAAAAACTTCTTAAACACTGCTTGTATCCGTCGCACAACTAAAACATGACGTGTTGTCTGGAAACGATCGTATTTATGTAATATTCTCTGAGGTAGGTTGACATAATCTAAATCACATGGTGAGAAAATCACATTTTCAAGGTTTTCCATAATCTTCTCAATACGTAAGACCGCTTTCTCAATGTTTTGTTTATTGTTTTTAATCACAACTGCTGTAAAGATCTCTGTTGGAAGGTATGGATTCTCATTACAGGATTGTAAGAAGATCACTAATGACAATAATCGACGATAGTGGAGGTATGGTTGGATGCCATCGAGGAATAAGAAACGATCCAATGACGAGGGAGATGATGTGTTTGCTGCTTTATTTGTAGTTTCTTTATCTCCTCCTCGGCTGCCGCCTTGAGCACTGGGTGGAGTTTGGAACTGTTTATTCAGTTCTTTTAATTTGTTAAAGGTATCATTTAGCGATGTTGTCACTAATTCCATACAGTCGATTAATGTAGCCTTCCATCTTTCAGGTAGGTACTTCATCATATACTTCATACCTGGCATTAAGCCAGCGAAGCGTCTGTGAACCACTGTTGCTAACTTAGAGCGAATGACGAAGAGTGATCGCTTCGTATAGTGCGGTTCATCTGATGTGTTCACACCTATTGCACCACTCGCTCCACCTCCCCGTGCACCAGGAGTGGAAGAAAAGGCGCTGTTTACCATCGGCATCGAGTGCACAGTGCCTGCTGAAGAGGCTGAAGGAATAATAGAGGAGATGCCTTCACCTCCATCATTCTTCCCTTCTTCTGATGATGCGAGTGCGGCAATTTCTTCTTCAAGGTTTAACTGCTTCAGTAAAGGAAGCGTATTAAGCTTTAAGGACAGAGCGAAGAAGCCATGGATATCAGCCTGGTAGTGGAACACCTCCGCTGTTACTCTGCGCTTTCCGGCATAATGACAACGAGCATAGAGATTTCCGATTTCACAGATGGAAAGGTATGGGAAAAGCGTCTGGCAGATCGATTGGAATTGAGGATACTCCACGTGTGTCGAGTTCGTACCGCTTGTCCCTGAAGCACCTCCTCGTCCATTGCCTCCGTCATTATGATTCGCTGGAGTGAGTGCTCCGACCGAGGCGGTCTCAAACATCAAGCGGATGGCAGCATTGCGATGGATCTGATCGGCGTGGAATTGTTGGAGCATGATTCGTAGCCAAGTGAATAAGCTGATGTGAGTCGGTTCATCATGGACAATCCTCACTGACGACGTTGAAGAATACTCGTTCGATTGGTTGGTAGGACTAGCCGCCACACCACTCGTGGTATTGTTATTGGCAGGGTTTGGAGGGAGGATATCTTCAGGCTTCACCTTCAAAGCATCAATCGAATCAAGTGCATCATTCAGGTGAGGGGCAAGGGCTTTCGTAAGAATCATTGCAACTCCTTCCTTTGCTGTCGCAATATCAATCCAAATATTTGCTCGCACTGATGAATCATCCTCAAGTTTCGTGTTAATCGAGCTGCCGTGCGTCATTGCAGAGCCGAACTGCCGCCATAACGCCTTTCCGCCCAAGGAGAGAATCACAGACAAGCAATACAGAGCAAAGCGAAGGCCATCTTGACCAAAGGTTTCATCTAATAATGACCAAAAGAATGAAGCCTCAGAGTCCTCTTTATGTAATGCCTTGATACCGTAATACAATCCCCAGCGATCCTCGTCACTCAGCACTAAGAGCTTCGTCAAGGCCGTGCCAGTGAGTCCATCACTATTACGACGGAACCAAGCATAGGTAAAAGCAGGAAATGTCATGGCATCTCCTTTTAAAAAGTGTAAAGATAAATCTTCTTTCACCTTGGATAAGAGAATGCATCGTATAACCGATCGTATCCATGGAGTTGTACGATGTGGCTTACGATTACGAAGATTAGGTAAAAGAATTCGATAATTCTCACATTGCAATCGTTGGGCAGGGTTCTGTGCTTGATCAGCCATGAGAGTAGAACGGATATTCGTCATATCATCTAATGATTTTTTACATTTAATACATAGTACTGATGTAGCAACATCTTTCATATCCATTGCAAGGATTTCTTCGTCTTTCATCTTAGAAATTCGTTGTAATTTCTCAATCTCAGCAGTACGAATCGTATCCTTCTCCATTAAATGATTAATAGCTTCTTCACGACGTTGCAGTTGGAGGTTTAATCGTTGGATCTCGTCGTTGTTCGATCGGACCGTTCCTTCGAGAGTTTTAATCTTGGTTAAAGCGTTAAATAATTGAGTCTTAATCGTATCGAATTGGGCATTTTCCTTCTTCAAATCATCATTTTCTTTGGTTAATTTCGCAACTAAAGTGTGTAAATCAGCAGTTTTCAATGACGCGGTATCATTCTGCATTGCACGGAAGATTCCATTCAAATACTTTAATGTATCAGACATTTGATCCATTTTTAATTCAGCTTGAGCTAATTGAGCTTGATCGCGTTCTTTTTCTTCCTGATATTCACGCGAGATTCGGGCGATTTCTTTGTCAAAACGTGAGGAAATCTCTTCTTCTTTGTTCTCCAATCGTCGCGTTAAAACTGCAATTTGTTTCTTTAGATTGCTCAATTCTGTCTCATTACTGGTAAATTGTTTGCGTAAATTCTTCCAGCTTACTGCCATCTGCTCAAAAGATTGCTTGTAGGTTAACCGAAGCTTGCGTGCGACAGAGCCTAGCTCAGTGCTGTTCACTCCTAACATATCTGCAAAACGGGAAGAGACTTCATCACAGGTCTGTTTTAAGCATTCACACTTTACGTAACTATCCAACCAAGGCTCATGTTCAAGATCTTGTAAGGTTGCGTGGAGATCGTTTAACATTCTCTCTCTTGTGAGCATCATCGCCTCTTTGTGAGGCTGGTAAGAGAACTCCAGACCAAATTCATTTGGATTTCTCACAAAGTTCGATGAATCTAAGACCAAGCGTACTCTTTCTTCCAATTCAAGTTCTAAAGAATGAATTTCCACGCGGCTTGCAGGTCTTTCAAGCAGAGGAGCAGAGGCAGACGCTGAAGCTGTATTCTGTCTCGTTGGAGACGAAGATAACTTTCCTGTCCCTCCTGGTGTCCTTGAAACAATCAATTGCTTCCTTTCATCCGCTAACTTCTTCAAGTCAGATATTTTATTGGCTAAGTTATCTGTCATAGCTAAGAATGCACTCACTATCTTTTTAAAAAACGAAACTGTCAAGTAAGGCAGGCAATCAAAAGGCGAGATTTTAGAAATTATAGTATTATAATTCATGAGATTTGAAGAAACGATGAAAACGGTAAAACCACACACTACTTCGCGAATTGGTCTCTGCGTGAAACGAAGGAGTGTTCAGGTAAAGAGAGAGAGAAAAGCAATGGCCGAACTGAAAGGCCGAAAGGGCCGAACCAGGTGTGCAGTGCGAGCGTTTCAAAAAGACGGCCTCGCCTATCGGTTATGAGAGAGGAAAATTAACTGAACAAACAACTTTGATTATTTGAAATTAGACGAAGGAATCATACTGATTGACCTTAAGATTATCCTTTAATCTATTTTTTTTCTTTCCATTTCTTGTGTTTTTCGGTTTTTGTTTTTTGTTTTGGTGTGATATATAGGAGGAAATGGAAGGTTTTAATGAATCGATGTTTATTGAAGGAAGTAAACATATTCCAACACTTTTACGACGTCAATTATTATGTCATTTAACAACAGCTTTTCTTTCACGTGATTATACAGAGGATGGTGATGATAATTTCAAGTCAGATGTTGATTATTCCATCCTAACGAAGCCCTCTATTGAGAGGTTTTATGGTGCTTTATTATTTGTTGATATTTCAGGTTTTACACCTTTATCATTAAAATTAGATGTTGAAACATTGAAAAATCATATTAATGAATATTTTACTAAGATGTTGGATGTCATTGATAAGTGGAATGGTGATGTTATTAAGTTTGCTGGTGACGCACTTTACATTGTTTGGCCGGTGCATCTCTCAAGTGTTGAAGAGGCTGTCAAAGGTGTGAATGAAAGTATAACAATGGATACTCTCCTATCTACACCACAGTTCTTAGATGCCTCTAAATCAGCAGTGCAAAAAGCGGTGCACTGTGCGCTAGAGATCAACCACTGCTGCTGTCATCACAAGATTATCATCGGAGATCACCTAAATCCAAGTAAACAACGATGGACGAAGCTTTTTAATGCTCTTCCAGCTATTATGCCTCAAGGAACGGGAAATAATTCCTCTGAAACTCCAGCACCGACATCTGTAGGAAAAGGCGAGGATGAGGTGGTTTATCTCAACGTCCACTCAGGAATAGGCTTTGGCCTGTTAGCAGGAGTTGACATCGGTGTCAATGATCGATGGGAATACTTTCTCATAGGTGATCCGATCTCTCAGTCCGCACATGCCGAGGAAAGGGCAAAAATCGGTGAACTGGTTGTATCTCACTTAGTGCACGGACTGTTGCACGAAGAAGAGCACGATCTCGATCACTTCGGAAATGTAAATGAGGAGGATGAATTACCATGCTCTTGTCATCGATTAGAAGGAAGGTTCTTTCGAATTAGTAGTCAAGCGATGAACTCAGCTAGAGTAAATGCTGGTGCTGTTGGACGACGAAATTCAATTAAACGAGCAAGACGACTGTCACGAAGTTTAAGTAAAAGTAAATTAGAGAATTTTTATCTTTTAAATCAAGAAGATATTAAAGATATGAGACGTATGGAAGATTTACGTGATGAAATTCAAGTGATCTTACGTCATGTTTTCCCTGCTTTCAAACCTCTTGTGTTAAAGTTCTTGTCAGAGTATCAGATTGATATCTCAGACCAACAAACCTTTAGATTTGGAGATCCCGATGATGAAGACGATGATGGAGAAGGCTATGAGTGGGGTGATGATGATGACACAACAGAGTACGGATCTCGTCTGTCGAGGAGGAGGAGCAATTCAGTGAGTGTTCGAAGGAAATCCCGATCCAGATCAATTATGGGACATCTAGAACTCCCTGAAGAATCCGAAAGCGGGAGAATTCTCCAAAAAGAGGCAAAGCTCGAAAGTAAAGGGGAAGATGACAAACCAACAAGTGATGAAAGGGAAGGACAATCACCAACGATCGAAGAAGAGAGTAATACCCAGACTGAACAAGAAAAGAAAGAATTAGAACAAATTATGAAACAAAGAAAAGTGAATAAAATGGTTTTAAAATTTATTCATACAAAATTAAAACCTTTCTTTATTAAATGGTTAATGAAATCATTATTAGATGATATTATACGTCATACTCATGAAGCACCAAGGAAACGTTTTGAATATGCAAATTTATTAAGATTGTCTGTATTAGAAGATTATTTAAAGAATTATTTCTTTTTCCCTGGTTCTTTAACAAAAGCTGTCATGAAACGATTACCGACAATCCGTAATATCCCTAACCTCGATATCTCAGGAATGGGACCTGGAGGAGCGAAATTGGTCAAACAATCATCTAAAGCGAAGAACTTTGTTAATGATGTTGGATTAAGTGCTGAATTACGAAGTGTGACAGTAATGTTTATTAATATTAGTGAATTAGACGTTGAACTGTATGTAGAAGATCCTGTCAGTCCACCACCAACTGGTTTCCCGATGGAAGAGATACAAAGCTCTTCTAACTCTGATCGATTACCTCATTCTTCCTTTAATTTTGTTCAACGATCCAGGAAACAAGAGAAAGCCGATGAAGATCTTTTATTTCGTCTACAATCATGTATTGCTGTCATTTCTCATGCGTTATTTGAGAACGGTGGACAGTTAAGACAGTTTATTATCGATGACAAGGGAACTGTGTGCATTGGAACCTTTGGACTTCGAGGATCAATGGCGGTTGATAATGCGGCGAGTGCGATTGAGTGCGCAAAGGCAATTGTCACAAAGTTAAATGAATTAAAGCTTGTGACTTCCATTGGCATTACGACGGGTAAAGGATATTGCGGGACGGTAGGAAGTAAATTCCGTCATGAGTATGCTGTGATGGGTCCATCGACCAATCTGAGTGCGCGATTAATGGGGAAAGCAGCTGCAAGACAGATTTTATGCGATACGGATACTCGCCAACGCGATCGAACACATCGTTTCAAAGCTTTATCAGCTATTAAAGCAAAAGGATACGCAGAGCTTGTTCAAACATACATGCCAGTATTTGATGACCCAACTTATCCTGGTCCCAATCGAGATGCGCTTGATCTTGGTGATAGTGTCGAAGGACATCGTGTGGGAGGACTGCGACAGAACTCGTCGATAATGCGTTCTTCGCTTGATTCAGTGATTTTAGAGAGCTTTCTCACACACAGCATGAAAGTGATGGGCGATAGACAAAGATCATCTCTTCTACTGAATAACGCGAGTATTAAAAATGGAGATACAATGCAGACTGAAACTGCATCAGAATTATTGAGAGAACTTGTTAGTTCGACGCTTGTTGTTCATAAAAGAAGAGGAAGTCGCGATTACTCTGTAACGACAGCTGAATCCACGAGTTCAACAGTGGCATCGACATTATATGGAAGAAAAGAAGAAATTGAAGGAATTGTGAAGTTTCTGATATTACCATTCTGTTATGAGCCGAAGCCTCCTCCTATCAGTTCCCCTCCACTCACCACTAAATCGATTGTGCTGCAACATCAGCAGCAACAACAGCAGTATGACGGACCTGTGACAAGACTTGTGAGTTTCTTTCGAGGTGTTGTCTCTCCAGTAAAGACAGAACCACCAGTAAAGACTGTTGTTGTCGAAAATGTTCCTGTCGAAGAAGCGAAAACGCCAAAGCCTCCACCACCCGTTAAATTTGATATTAATACAAGTGCACGTCTCTTAGCGGTCAGTGGGAAGGAAGGATATGGGAAATCATCATTAGTAACGGCTGTGGCGAGGAAGGTCTTTACTTTAGCTCGCAATAACTCGAATTACAATATTACTGTGATGAAGAACCGTTTAAGCACTGTGATTGCTACAAGTCCTTTCCAATCCATTCGACCAGTGATTCAAGAGATGTTAATCAAATTTAATAACTTCCTCAACAGTAATGATGCCAGTGCTCGAGGGAAAGAAGATTCTTCTAATCGGAAAGGAGGAAATAATTCAGGACCAAGACAACAACAAACATCACCGTTAAGATCATCTCTTGGAGGAGGGAAACGTGCTTCAATGAGAATGAGTCAAATAAGTACATTTTCAGCGAATTCTCGATCATCTTTACGATCTTCATTAAATAATGGTCGATTGAGTATTATGGAAACTCAAATGAAGAATGGTTTGACGGCTGTTGCTGCTCATCTCTCTGCTGATCAGCAAATCTTACTACCTCTCTTAAGCTCCTTCCAGATCGTCAAAGGCCTCCCTGATAACTACTATACCGCTTCTTTGAATAGTAAAGCTCAATTATTTGGTGTATTAGATGTGATTTGTGAAATTATTGATCTTTATCCAAAGATAACAGGGAAAACATTGTTCTTTGTATTGTAAGTGCTCTCTCTGTTGAGTTTATTGTACTCTCTCTAACTTCGATTCTTTTTTCTTCAGTGAGAAATTGCATTTATTTGATTCATGGTCGTTATCCTGTATAAATCAAGTGTGGCGACAGTCGAAAGGCATTTTAATCCTCTGTACTTACACTCCAGTAGTGAGGGAAAATGCTCCTTCCACCATTACAGCCCCTGCTAAATCCTCACCACAATCGAACGACAACCGCTCGATGATCCGAGTGCAAAGTAATAAACGGTTAAATGGCACATTATCGAGTCCAGGAGGGAAGGCTGGCCAAGGTGCGGGAGGTATTAGTACGAAAGAGATGATGACCGTGGGATTTGATGAGGAGGTTTTCTTCCATCAATATTATTCAGAATCTGCTCAACAGAATCAACAGAATGAGAATGATATTCGATTTAAAATTATTCATTTACAGTTATTAGATAAAGAATCTATTGAATCGATTGCGAAGGAATCAGTTAACTCGATGGCAACACTGAGAACTTCTATCTCAACTGCTGCAATCACTGCAATGAATGCTACCATGACTACAACGAGCCACTCGCAGAGTTTAACGGAGTTATTAATGAATAAAGTTTATGAAATTAGTGGTGGCAATCCTTTGTATGCGATGGCGATTGTTAATTCTGTGAATCTGTCAGAGATTGCTGCAATGCAAAACTCTAACGACGGATCAGCGGGAGGGAAGCAACAGGATACTTTAGATCAGATTCTATCGAATGCGACGAATCGAATTGGAGAGGTTATCTGCTATCGCTTTGATCAATTAGATACATTAACTCAAGTCATTCTAAAGTCTGCTGCTGTCATTAGTTCATACGACAATAATCAAGCAACTTTCACATTAGACACTCTTCTCTTCTTATTAGATGATCAAGAAGACTCTCATCCTCATGAGAAGGATCAGAAGGATCCTCTTCGCACTGGTAAAGTTAACTTTGCTGATACCATTGCTAATGCAGGAAAGAGGAAGGTTTATCATGAAAGTGCACAAATTCATGAAGTTATTAATTGTTTAAAAGTATTATTAGATCATGAAGAGTTTATTCAAATCGTTGGAACATTAGATGAAGCTGATACTCTTCTCTTCCCAATCTCTGCAAAAGATCTTGACGTGACGATTAACCCGAATACTAAGAGTGGCAGTAGCTCTAACTCAATCACTGATGCGATGATTCGAAGATCTCGCTTTAGTTTCCGTGTTATAATTGAACAAATGACCATCTATGACCTTTTAGTAGATGAACAAAAGCATCAAATCCATGAAAGTGTTGCGATCTACTACCATCAATTGATTGAAGTTGGACCCGCAGCGGATCCTAATAACCCGCAACAACAGCAGCAGGAAGAAGCCACAATGCAGATGAAATACTTACTTCCTGAAGCATTTCATTGGCAGAATGCTCTTGTTTATCCCTTTGCTCTTGCATGTCATTTTGATGCAGCCAAGTTATATCAAGAAGAAGGAGATTATCAAAACTTTTATCGACAATTACAACTAGCGAATGATCTTCATCAGATGATGAGATTAGAAGCTACTTTACTCTCTCAGACAGAGTTTACCGTGAGCAATCTGCTGCAAGTGTTTGAGGAGTATGATCAAGATATTCAAACTGTTGCTACGAACTATACTTCTTCGAATCATAACAGCAATAGTCATCATAAAATCACGAAGGCTCCTGGAGCGACGTCAGGGAATACCTCGAATATGGTCTACCTGACTCCTTTAAAGACTGCAGCATCGAGAATGATGATGATGTCAATGTCAATGTCAGCGAGCGAGGACTCCTTTGACGGTGGGATGAAATCATTTATTGATCGAAGTAAATACATGCCAGCCGCCACAACATCGAGTAATCAGATCCTCAACGGTTCTAAGTCCGCACCACTTCTACTACGGAGTTCTCTGATCCCTGACGACACTGAACCCTCCTCCACGAAAAATTTAGGTAATGATAACCTGCAAAGCCTGCAATCTGCTCTCGCTTCACCATCAGCGAAGCTTCGCGGTTATCAAGTGAATGAGATGAATGGTATGAGTAATACCTTTTATAATGAAATGAATGCGAAGTTATTATTTGAAATGTGTTATGGTGATGGAGAATCTTTCTCTGCTCTGATTGCATCACAGATTGCCTTTGCTCGTTGTCATGTGATGACGTTGACCGGTGCTAAATATGCTTTAACCATGTTAGAAGATACCTTTATGCTGTTATTACTTTATCATAAATATGTATTATTACAAGTGACGTCACATGAATTAGGGTTATCTGATGGATTATCGACAAAGAGCTTTACATCAGTCTCTAATTGGAAGAATCGCCTTCATCCATCGAGAGAGAAGGACGAAGAGCAGCAAGATCCAACGAAGAAGAAATCCGTCGCAGTAAGATTCCTTGAACGTGAAGGAGAACAAGCAATGCAACATGCATCAGGATCCTTTGATGAAGATCGTCCAGCGAAGATGCCATCAATCAGAAAACTTGCTCTGAATGAAGCAAATGTGATGAATTTTCTCGTAGATCCCGCATTATTTGATGCTTATCTATGTGAAGTCTATGCTCTCTACCTGTGGCTCTTACGTCAGAGTCCTCTATGTCATAGTCGTAATAAAAATAATGACATTGGGGAGGAGCGAATGAAGAAAGCATGGTTCTTCTGTGAGAAGTATCTCCAACTTACCTCTCAATCATCCTCGTATGGTGCTTTAGTGAATTATATTCGATTAATGACGATAGGTAGTGACGCACCACCTTCTCCAGTACCAAGGACACAAGCTGAGATGGGTAACAAACTAAAACCAATCAGTGAAGTCGCTCAGAAGAGTCAACGCTTTGCTGCTTTACGTGTAGCGTCATTTAGAACATCAGTGAGAGGTATTGGCGGAGAGAATGGTTTATCACCGCCTCCTTCCATGCAGCGGCAAGTCTCATTAGCAGGAAGAGGAGGAAATGTACCCAATCAATCTCTTCCTCTCAATCCAGTGAATTCAATCGTAACAAAGGTTCATTCTGTGCATGCGACATGCTTACATATACTGTATCTCTTACAGGACAATCAATCATTGAGTAAAGCAGTGAAACGATGTGATCGTATATTATTAAATTACTCTATTAGTAAATATTCTTCTACCATGATCCAATATTACGGGTATGATATTACCCAGTATACTATAACCATCCTATGTCAACATTTATTATTAGTTGGTGAAATTGAGAAAAGTTTCCATTATTTTACGATAGTATTTGAGAATATCTATCAATACAATGATTCTTATTCGATTTATTTAACATTATTGCCTTTATTTAGTATCTGTTTATTATTAAGGAAATACTCTGATGCTTATGAGTTATTATTATTTTACGAGACAGTCTCATCGTCTTCATCGTCCTTAACCTCTTTAACATCACCTGTGACGAGTCCAGCAGGGAATGTCGCGTCTCCAACATCGTCAAATGCGTCATCTTCTTCATCTTTTATACCAACAACGATGATATTACCAACATTAATAACGTTACAAATGAAATATTTATTAGTGATTTCAATGATTCTTTGGAATGATTTAAACCCGCCAACCAACAGCTCTGACGGCAATACCAACACGACCAATACGACCGCTCCTTTGACTCCTGTCAAGTCCTCAGATATGACATCATCTTCATCTGCGGCAATGACGTCTTCAGAGTTCTCAAAGTTCGACGAGTATTATCATCGCTTCTTATCGAATAGCTTCACTAAGAGAAACACGAACAACCAGTCCATCGCTGCTCTCTCCCCACTACGTCATCGAGGAGTTGGAGGAGTGGATGGGATGACGTCATCACCTGAAAGACATTATGAAGATCTCATTAAAATACAAGAATACTATCAGAATGAAGTCATCGCATTAAGACAACGTCAGAGCACTGATCAAGTCCCTCTCCTCTCACTACCTCTCGAGGGAGGAGAAGGAGGTGGTGTCGAGAGAGGGAAACACCTCGGTGAGATGACGATGAAGGACTTCGCCTTCCTACGTCATTGGCAGGACCGTGACGAGGGCAGCTATGAGAGGTACTTGGACTACTTCCTCTACTCACAAGGATGTGCTATCGAGAGCATTGTGACGTGTGGGAAGCTATTACAACTATCCGTCACAGCACAACAGAGATATGAAGAGAGCAAAGAAATGACGTCATCATCGTCGACATCATCGTTGGAGTCAATGGTTTGTCTACCGGCGAAATCAGAGTTATTAAAATGCTTTGAAGAACATTATTCTTATTTAATTCAATTAAAACATCGTTATAACTCCACCCAACCACCTGCACCACTCACTCCAGTAGGGGCGAACCCAACGTCACCCTCCTCTCCTTCTCCTTCTTCTTCTTCCTTATCAGGGAGTAATAACTCGAGTTACAGTGTTTATTCGGAATTAATGACATTCTCTATCTTATTATCATTATTCCATGATTATGATAAACTCTATCATACCACTAATAACATGGCTCTGACGACTGCTCTATCGAAGGAGATCACATGTTCTATTGGTTTCTTTCAAGAGTTTCAATTATTATTACAACAATCAGAAGAATTCCATTATTCTCTCTCATTAGCTGTCTTCACTGACATCATAACAAACCTATCGAAGGATAAGCGAACCTCATTACAGTTACAACAACCAATAATAACTACTACAGTGGAGCAACAAGAGCATCAGAACCATCACCAGAACGCTGCTCATACTACTACCACCACTACCTCAGAAGGAGGTCTGGTAGTGCCTTTATTAACAGCGTCACTAAGAACAATGTGTAAAGAAATACGTAAGAAAGAATCATCGTACTTACAACAACAGTTTAATACGTCACAATTAAAAGGATTTGAATATATTCTTCATCGTATTTCTAATATTTAATAACATTAACAATCATATAAGATATACGAGAAGAAGAAAATAGGAGAAGAAGGAGAAAGTAGTAGCTTGATCAGATCTTCAATCAGATCATGTCATTGGAATTTCATTCGTTTTCTTTCAATTATTATTATTTATTATGTATTATTCTTTCTGATTATTATACTACTTATTATGCTTCCTCTTTCTATTATTATTTATTATCAATTAATTGTTTTATTTTATTTGTTTTATTTTTTCTCTCATTCATTCACTCACTTTCTCTCACTTTCTCTCACTTTCTCTTTCTTTAAGTTTCTCTTATTCTCCTATGATTGATTGTGTGGTGTATTGGGTCTTATAAAATGGTTTCATTCGCTTCACAAGTATGTATTATTCATTGATTCATGTCTTTTATTTTGTCTGATTTTTGTTAGTTTGTTTGTTTCTATCGCACCAAGGATTACCCTCTCTTTTACTTCATTCAAAAGAACAAAAACAAAACAAAACAAAACAAAAAAACAATGTTAAAAACAAAAGAAAATTAATTTAATAATAACATAAAAGTGTATATATTATAGTCTATGTATATTAACATATTATTAATATTCTTTTAGAAGTAATATGTAATATGAATTATGATGTGATAATATAATATAGTATGATTAATAATGATTTCCAATCACTCGAGAAATCTGCTTCATTAATTCATTAATTGTTTGTTTTGTTTGATTGACTGACTGTATATTTATTTGTTAAGGGTGATAATAATTAATATTAAGAATGAAAATAATAGTAATAGTAGTAGTAGTGACTGTGAATGAAGATACTTACTTACTTGTGCATGTTTCTTTCTTTTTCTTTGCTTTTCATTTGCTTTGCTTCGTTTTGTTTTGCTTTGTATTGTATTATTGTATTGTTTTATGTCAATCTTTGTATCAGCTATCTTCCTTTCTCTTCATTCATTCCTCTGCTTACCTCAAAACCCTTTGTCAATCTATCACATAACATCACATATGATATCATTCACCCATTCTCTCCTTTCCTTCCTTCAATCATCCTAACAGCAAGCATCAACACTTCACTATTCATACTTTATTAGACATTATTTATTATTTACTCTGATGATTGAGAAGATACACGAGAGAGAGAGTGATGATTGTATTTCGATATCTCTTACCCCCGCCACTATATCCTCTGTGATGATGAAGGACATATATCTCCTGTACATTAGAGGAGTTCTTTATGTTTCATTCCAATCAAATCAATTCCAATCCCAGTGATTAGAGATTTATAGATATACAAGCAAAGCAATGCACACAACTTGTTTTTTTCCTTCTTCCCTTTCTTGCCATTCTTTCACTTGTTCCTCCTCCTTCTTCTCACAACCTTTATTTCTTTATTAGTGATGTGAGAAGAGAGAAGAGCGAAGAGAGATAATATAATATACATTCAATCAAGTTTAATTTCATTGTTTATGTTGATTGATTGATTTATTCTTCACAATTCTTCTCTCTTTCCTTCCTTCCTTTCAATCGTCGTATCGTATCATGTCATGTCATATCATATCATATCATTCGTATTTATATTCATTCATTCATTTGTTTGTTTGTTTGTTTATTTATTTTTTCATTCATTTGATGTGATGATATGATAAAGGATGAAGGAAAAAGATTCTTTCTTGATATTCGTTCAGACTTCGTTTACTTTCATTCTTTTCGTCTTGAATGGTCGTGGGCTGTGCTGTGATGTCCTGTGATGTCCTGTGATGTGTTTTTGTGTTCGTTTGTGTTGGTCTTCGTTATTATTTTTTCGTTTTTTTTTCTTCAAATAAAAATATTCATTCAAAAAGACATTATTATTTTTGATTTCACCTCTTTGTCGATGTACGACAATAACAACAAAACAATTACAATTACTTCCTCTTCTTCTTCTTCATTTTCATTTCTTTTTTGCAATAATTTTTGACGAATGAAAGGAATTAGATCAATAATGAAAGGGAGGTTAAGAAGATGTAATGTGAAAAAGATAAATAAATAATAAATAATATCTATATACAATCATAATAACAATCATAATAATATAATAACAATAATCATATAATAATAATGGAATAATAAAAGTGTTCGTCGTTTATTCATGGAGAAAGAAAAGAAGTTCTAACATAGATTTCATTTTTGCTTAGTTTTTGTTTTTATTATTATTTGTTTTGTCTATTTGTTTGATTGATGATTGATTGATTGATTTGTTTTGCTTTCTTTAATCATCAGTTGGAGATGTCGAGAGTTTCACATTAACATGTTGAAATCTATGCATTTATTAGCAGTTTTTTGAAGAGTTAATAAGTGCCTGTCCTACTTCGCAGTTGTTGTTGTGATTGTTGAGTGTTGTTGTTGTAGTCTTAGCAGTAAGCACACACTTTAGGAAGTGTTCAAGGTAATAAATGGGGGGTGATGATAAATAAGAAAACATAATATAAATTAAAGAAAGACATTCATATTATACAACGACAATATGCAATCATGCTCGCTCCATACGATAGACTTCAATCTTGTTCATACGAGGTCATTTCAGAAGTTCCTCATTCTTCTTTTGGAGATCAATAAAGAATTCATTGGACTGAATTAATTACATTAAGAATTCAGTGAATTAATATTCCCTATCAAAGAAAAGAGATCATGCTATCTGTATGAAGGATGACTTTGATAGATGTGAACATCAGTTATGATTATATTAACGGTTTAAATACACACATTACACACCATTCATGATTAATCAGTGTTGAAGACCGGAGAACCCCTCGCAGCAGTGATAATCACCATAAGAACAACAAAGCCAATTAAGAACGTCAGAGACCACAAGAAGGCATAGAAAGTCTTCAGTGTCTTCTTTCCGATACATTTCCCTGTCCACTAAACAAAGACGAAAGAGAGATAAGATGATTTGAGATGGGAAAAGAAGGGATTTATTAAGATCTTACCGGACAATGATGATCTAATTCTTCGATACAAACACCACAATCATGACAATGATAGGCATTTCGAGGCCTTTGAATTTGACATAAACCACATTCAATCTTCCCATTATTCGTCTTATTATTGTTATTACTGTTGTTCTTACTGTTGTTCTTAGTGTTGTTATACTCGATGATGTTACTATTACTGCCAATACCTGCCAAACCAACAGCAATATGATCATTCTCTTCTTTACCATCAGTACTACCTCCTGGACTCTCGAGTTGGAGCGCGTGGTGACCAGAGGCACTGGTAGTGGCGATATTCGTCACTTCGTTGCTCTTTCGTCCTAATTCGATGTCATCTCTATCTGAGATTGACAGGAAAACGATTCCAGGATCGCTACATGCGGTGAAGGTATAGAAGCCAAGGGTTATAAAAAGGAGTAATAAAGTGAGAAAGATGACGCCAGGACCGTAGTGGCGGGCGATGTTGTTAATGAAGAGAGCAGTGGGACCAATCATCAGACAATAGGTAATACACATGCATGGCCAGTCAGGACCCACCTATTGGAGAATAACGAGAGCAGTTAAGAAGGAAATGAGAAGGGGTGAAGGCGAATAGCTTACGAATAATTGGAAAGGAAAGGAAGAAGATTTCTTCCCACAGATAAGAATCGAAGAACCAATACGATGCGGATAATAGACAGAAGTCTCTTGATCATCCAATAATTCATCAATCTTTGTTGGGTAGGATTTAGTACAAACATAACATTTGTTGTGTCGGCTATCGCTGTGGCGTGACATGAGTAAAGAGGTGAGAGAGTTATTCGAAGAAATCGGAGAAACGAGCGGAATATAATTGGATCGATTGGAACCACACGATAAAACGGGGGAAGATTGAAATAAAAGCTGACGATTAGGACTATTGATGCTGAGTTGAGTGAGATGGAATGAGTGAAGGCTGTTAAACTGATTTTCTTGATCTATTGAAATTGGAACGAACTCAGTTCGAGTAAGCTCGTTCTCTTCAAGAGTGATAGCTTGGTAATAGGATTCTTCTTTGAACTGATCAGGGGATGGAATAGGTGATTGCTCAGGCATAAAATGTGATCTAGAAGACGAATAAGGATTGTCTGTTGTTTCGCTTCTTCTTAACCTACTCTCGTTAAGAGAGAACTTTCTCGAAGTTGTGGCGTAAAGTTATGAAATTCTTGATCTTTTTTTCAAACTGAAAAAGTCAATGAAAGTGATGAAATCCTTCCAAAGATATTGACTTCGATGAGGATATGATCTGTCAAAAACTGAAAGATGTTCAATCTCTCCCAAAGAAAGGTAGGATAGTGATGGCTTGAACTGGCTTGAAGCCCAGGGAGAGTAAGTCAATCTTGATGAGATCTTTTCATTTTATTGGATAGAGGATACTGACTGTGCATAAGTCAATTGATAAGATTGGATGATGATTCGATGATCTCTTCTTAGTCTTCATAATTTAATCGCAATAGTTATATTATTATTATTAGTTGAAGGGATTTTTCTTTTGGTTCCTTTGTGCTGCCTATTTTTGTTCATCTTCAGAGTTGAGTGCGATCAAAGAGAGTCTGAGCATTACAGCAGCTTCTTCTGAATTTTGCTCCTATTCGCATACGTTCGCAAAGGATTTATTGAAAACTGGCGATCATTCCTCTATTATATCAGACTGACATTATTAAGTTCCTAAGATGCACAATTGGATTCCCAGTTATTCTGCCGATGTCACTGATCAAGCCTCAGTTTCGACAATTGATGACGACTACGGATTAACACGAGAACGAGTGATGAATTATCGACCTGCAATTCCTCAAAGTCTCGAAGAAGCCAGTGATAATCTATTGGATAAGCTTGAACAGGCTGGTCGAGTTCCGAGTAAAGAGAAGTTTCGTCGCATGGCATGCAATGTAAGTGAACTTGATTCACCACAATATCTGTCTTGAATTATCATTGAAAATAGACGTTCATCTTTACTGGTGCCTGTCCATACAACGATCGATGTGAGTTGATCTAGCGACCCATGAAGTCGTTTCTCTTATTCACGTTATTGTAGGTGTCTTCTTGCATGATTATCGCATTAAAGCTGAAGGGGTGAAAGTGCGTACAACAAGACAAAGTAAATCTAATAGTGCGATTAAAGATACCTTTTATTGGCCAGATATGTCGGTAAGAGTTCTATGAGATTTCTGCTGTTAAACTCTCATCGTTTCTTATAATAGCGTCGTGAAGTTGTTCGACACTTGGATCAACAAGGCTTGCCAACCGCAAATCAGATGTATGTTATTCCAGATGCATTTCGGTCAAATCCTTCGAATTTTCACAATCGAGGCTTGTACTCGTTATGGGCTCATTTCGTCGAGTTCTGTGTGCATAATTCTGTATTTTATACAAAGAAATACCGTGATGTTACCAGTGAGCCTTTCTTCCAGGTTTCAGCATATCGAGAGAACCCACATGTTCCTGGAGCAAAGCGATTAGATGTGTTTGTGAAACTATCGTTAGGCAAGAGCTTGTGTCCTGCTTCTATCGCGCTCTCTCCAGCTCTGTCGTCCTTCAATCGAGATTCTGCATCTAACTACAGATTTTCATCAAAGGAACCAGTAATGAATGCTTTAATGGAGAAGCAAAAGAGAAAAACATGGTCAGAGGCCAATTTCAAAGAGCATTTCCCTGTATATGAAACCCCGAAGTCCCTTAATGGAAATGCCTCAGGGACTGCTCCATATCCTTCTCCTGTTGGTTTCGACAATGCATCTTTTTCTCCTTCAGGCAAACCATTATTGATGAAGAACCGCAGCAAGTCTGCTGGATCGTCTGCTGAAGCTATGTTCCATCCTAGTTGGAGATCTGATTACAAACCAGATTTTGAGAATGAGTTTGATTTGGAATGTCCAACAGAGGATTTATATGATGCTGTAGATTATAACACAGCGCAGCAAGTAGAATTATCGCTCAAATCTATCGATTTCGATGATGATCAAGGAAATACAGGAAATGGAGATATTTCTGCCCTCAACACATCTAATTACGATGCACCAACATTTGGATGGGGTTTATCAACTGGGAGCGTCGATAGCCCTCCGTACCAAAGCGAGTTTGGTCCTTTAAATGGGGCAACGCGTATGAGTGCAAATACTGCTGGCTTTAGCACACCTGCTTCAAATTGGTGGGATAACACGAAGCTTGAGGAGGAAAATAATCATTCCTTTCAATCAAGAGCAGATACTCTATGGAGTCCAAAGTTCCAGCCAAATCAATCATTGCGATATGGTAACTTTGGAGAACATTCGAAAGTTTCTACAATTGAAAACTTTCTTGCGCCAAAAACGGATTCACCTTTAATGGAAAAAGCTCCCCCAGTGACGAAGCCTCAACCCTCCTACACCGAAAATCAGCACTATGTTATAGAACCACCCGCCTCTGTTGCCCCTCGTGTGTCTGCTCCTCCAGTCGAAAGTAATAATTTTCATTATTTAGTGAAGGGTCCTGGAGAGAAGTGGGACGATTATGGAGCAAACGAATGGAACTCACCAGAGTATGAAGATTCCTGTGCAACAAAGTACTCCAATCCCTATTCCTCTGTTACTCAGAGAAGAAAGCCAAAGAATCCCGATTACCTGTCTGTGAAAGATCACGAGTTTAAAGATGAAGGAGATTGGTTCTCACAGTTAACTTGCAGTCATGAATAAAGATTATTCTGCTGTATTTTAATGAAGGTATTTATATTTCACACGTTTATTTCTTTCTGCTATGACAATAATTATTATGAGTAAGTGATTCGTTTCTTGGGTAGTTTTTTGTTATAGGTTTATTATTTCATGCTTTAACGAAGAGGACAATTCTTAATGATAATATTTGCATGATAGGTATCGATCTTTCGTAATAACATCACTTTTAAATATATCTTTTCGTTAAATCTTGTTATTATTTGAATATCCTCAATAAGACGACAAGCGATTAAGTTCGATACTTGTCTTCCGCTCATTCCCTTCTATTATATTTGTACAGTTTCCTTGTTTTGTTTTCTTGTTCCTTTCATATAACAGCTCAAGACATTGACGAGCTGAACTCAGCTCCTTCAAATTACAGTTTTAAACATATGCGCCTTCTCATTCCTTTGACTCTTTCTTTAATATTTAAGTTTCCCTCTCTCTTGCGATTGTCGTTTAGGCCGCTGTACATACAAATTGATTGTTTATTGCAAGCTTATCACATTGATGATGATAATGATGATGTGCTTTTGTTTTGATTGGATTGGTTTGCATGACGAAAGTTTTGTTTTTCTCTTATTGTTTGATCGCATCTAAGTAATATTCACTCTTTTCACATGACAAGTCTGAATGAAGTATGTGACATGACATGGGAAAGAATTAATAGGATTATAATTATACTTAGAAAAGAATCAAAACAAAGCGTTGCAAATAGAATACAAAGACTGAATTGCTATTGAGGGGAGGCAGGAAGAGAGACAAGGAGAGCGAGACATGCTACAGAAGCTATTCACTGCCTTCACTCATCTTTCCTTTACCATTCCGATTCATCGACCTCATCATTGTCACCGACATAGGCAGCTTCCTTGTAGAGTTCTCCAGCCTTTCCACCCACAGCGACTGTACCCTTCTGAATCTCATTGCCATCATGCACAGGGATGATGAGAGGATTGCCTGCTGTTGCAGGAGGAGCTGGAGCTGGTGCCTTAGGAGCAGGATGAGCAGGACGACCTGGAGCCTTAGGCTTGCTGAAAGATTCGGTGGAAGCTGTGCCAGTAGACTCGACCACAGTAGCAGCGACGGTCTCAGGTGCTGGTCCATAGTCTGTGTTTAATGTGTTCCCATAACCAAAACCTTTAGGACGGAACAACTTCGAATAACAAGCATTACAATAAGGTTGATTATCATGGTCGACATAGCCATCACGCTTTAATGTTTTCTTGCATCCATCGCCTTTAGTTCCTCCACATGTAAAGCATGCATTGTGCCAGACACGTCCCACAGCAATGATCTCTTCCATCTTATACACTGTCTTAGCACAGGAGGTACATTTTGGTGCAGTGTTAGTTGTCACTGTGACGTTTGTTGGAGTGTACTTTGGAGCAGGAACGGCGGGGGCAGCTGGTGCAGCGGGTACAGGCGCTGGAGCAACTGGCGCGGGAGGCACAGGTGGAGCAACAGGAGCTGGAGGTGCTGGAGGAACTGGAGGAGCAGGTGGTGCTACAGGCGCGGGTGGTGCAGGTGGTGCTACAGGTGCGGGTGGTACAGGTGGCGCTGGAGGAGGAGAAAGAGAACGAGGAGGTCCTGGAGGTGGCGGAGGACGAGAGGTAGGAGCTGGCGGTGCAGGAGCAGCAGGTTTAGCCGGTGAGAAGGATCGAGAGGCTAATACAGGAGTAGGACTAGTTCTGGCAGGATTAGGACTTGAGCTACGGGCTGTTGGGATTCCCGGCGGTCCAACGGAGTCATTAGATTTCGATCCGACGACCTGATTCGCTCCACCGTAATCCGTGTTCAGAGAGTTGCCATATCCGAAGCCTTTCGTGCGGAAGAGTTTATTGTAACAGGCATTACAGTATGGTTGAGCATCGTGATCCAAATATCCATCCCGCTTCATAACACGACCACAACCATCACTGTTCTTCCCACCACAAGTGAAACACTTGTCATGCCACACATGACCGATCGCAATCAGCTCTTCTGGCTTATACACGGTCTTATCACACATGTAGCACTTACTAGCAGGAGAAAAAGAAGTGGTTTTAGGTAAATAAGTATTCTTCGAGGGAGGAGCTGGTGCAGGTGCAGACGAGTTCGAAGCAGCGATCATTGGAGGTAAATTCACATCTTGTCCTGAAAGTTGTGCTTGTTGTACAAGTTCAGTTCTTTGTTTAATCATCGCAGCAAGACCTGCAGATCCACCGACCTTCTTCATCTTTGTCTAATAGTAATATGGGGTAGGAGTAATATAATGTATGATATATATAATATAAGGGGGGGTTGTAGAGGGTCTATGATAGATATTATATTATGTATATGTTATATTATGATATATGATATATGAAATATGACTACTAGTAAGCGATTCGATCAAACACTGAAAAAAGATTTTTGTTGTTGACTATGAATATAGAAACTACTTTTCGGAATCTTGAAAAAACGCTTTTTATCATCTTATTTTAAAAATTGACACCACATCAATCTACCAGCATGACGGGAAAAAGGAAAGCAACAACAAGTCGTAGGTGAGACTTTTGGCATGAGGTAGACTGAGGAATGATTTTAGTCCATATATCGAATTTGAATGAAGCGAATTAATTAATTTAATGACCAATTTGATTTTTATATAAAGCTGTTCAATTATTCGCATGGTTCATTTCATCTATTCAACTTACTTGCAATATCCACAATTCTAATTCAATGGAAAGTCCAGAATATTGCCCACATAGTGCACAGAGGATACACAAACGCCTTGTATTGAAAGCTTTAAAGTTTACACAGTAACAGAACGCTGTTTCCTCTTCTCGCTTGCATTTGTAAACATCTCCCGAGACATTGATCATTTTCTTCTGGGGGAACATTTGTAATTCTGGAGCAATTTTCTTTCTTGTCCGTTACGTCTTCATTCGTTTCGAGGCGATAAAGAATCAAGTGTTCAGGTCGAAAAAGAGAGTTCCAAACTCAAAGGGATCTATCCTATCCATTTCTTTGCATCTTTGGTTGCTGTACATCGCGAGATACAGCCGCTAACATTTTCTCACGACGACAGACTTTAAATCAGAAATTAAACTCTCCAAGGCGAGATTTATCGGAACCCTTCAACTTATTCACATAGCTCTCCGTCACATCATTCAGTGGTTTGATAACATCCATTCATCAATATCATCTTCGATCCAACTATAGAGGAACCTGAGGAATGAGCCATAACAAAGTAAGAAAGACTATCTCAAGTCTTTGTTGAAGGGAGTGAACAATCAAATCTAAAACACCCCTGTTCAGCACCGCATAAAAAAGAACCTCTCTTGTACTGGTATTGAATTGCAGCAAACAATCTTCTTTGCTTTCTCAATCCAAAGAAGCAATTCATTTTCCTCCGATAACTGTAATATCTTGCTGAAATGTTGACTCTTTTCCTCCTCCTTTTCACCGACATTACCCTTTTTGTCGCTTCAACTCAATATCACTTGCAATATATGGATGTTAAAGGCGATGCAGGAAATGATGCTGTTGGAGCGATATGGGGAGACAGTGCTAACAATCTTTATTTTAGCCAAAGCCTAGCTCTCAATAGTTGCAAAGTTCGTAAGATTGACTCGACCGGAAGAGTTTCAACAGTGGTTGGAGCTGAACAAACTAATGGTTCATGGATAACTGGACTGTATGGTGATTCTACAGGGGATATTTTATATTTGAGTCAAGAATATAATAACGCGATTTGGAAACACACGATTTCCTCAAATACCACTGTGAAAATTGGCGGTAGAAAATCGCTTCAATAATTTCGTTAATCCTTTGAAGAACGGAGTAAGTGCACTTTCTTCTCCAATGAATCCAACTTCTCTCTTCCTTTCATCCTCTAGGATGTTATATTTCTGTGACTCTGCGCGGCATAGAGTTCGTGCGATCAACACCGAAAATCAGATTATTAATACAATTGCTGGAAATGACGACAGAACATCGATATCTCTAGAGAATGTACCGGCCACCTCTGTTTGGCTCTTTCGTCCCACAGGAGTGTGGGGTGATAGTCTAGGATTCATATTCATTGCTGATCGATCGAGCAATAAAGTTCGCAGAGTGAACCCAGCTGGTATTATCGCTACATTCGCAGGGAATGGTCGTTATGCAGGAGAATGGACCAGCAGAAGCCGTCCGGATCCGAGGGTGCCACAGTCAGAGTTGGGAGATAATGGTCCACCAACCTTAGCTTCTTTAGAATATCCATATGATGTGAAGGGAGATAAAGAAGGGAACCTTTATATTGCAGAGTCTAAAGGATGCAGAGTAAGAATGATTTCATCGAATATTATCACTACGATCATAGGCAGTGACAAGTGCAGACACGCTACGTACGACGTTCAGTTTCAAATCAGTGCAGTCGTGAACCCCATATCATCTATATGGGTTGTGAATAAAGAAACCATTTACTTCTTAGAGTGGGCAAAACTTTCTCTTGCCACCTCTAACAAGCAAGCAGAAGAAGGAAAACAAGAAAAGGAACCTGATGAACAGGAGAAGGTAAATCTTTGATAATAAAACTAACGAATTGAGTCTGTTATTCTTCTTTTTTTTGACTTTAGAAAGCCGAATTATAATGTTCGCATGAAGCAATAAAAGGTTAATAATTCAGAGATCTTGTCAAAGTCACTCGGTTGATATTTCATTAGTTTTTATAAATTGTATTTATCTATTCTTCTTATCCCTGTAATCCACCTTCTGTTATAATAAATAGACACAGAAATTATCAATGATTCATTGCATGATCGCTTTGGAGAGTATTAAATACCATTCGACTTTATTCGTTCTTCATAAGAATAGAGGAATCAATCTGATTTTCTCTTCTTTTTCTTCTTTTTGTTATTATTTTCCTCACTTTGATCGTGATTCACCTCTTCCTCATCTGATGATAATTCATCCTTCTTTCTCTTCTTGTTCTTTTTTTTCTTCTTTTCGTTGTTGAGATTGTTATCTGAACTTAAAACACCTTCATCATTATCCACTACTACTTCTTCTGATAATAATTCATCATCGATCTTTCTCTTCTTTTTCTCTTTCTTACCTTTGGTCCAGATAGGATCCACATTTCGATCGTTGTCATCTTCTTCTTTAACTTCATTTTCCAACTGTAGGATTTCAACAATCTTCTTATAAAGCTGTTTCATCTTTTTCTTCACGCGCTTATTCGATAGATTGTATGGTGCTTCGAAAATGTCGCTCAAATCGAAGTAAAGAAATGATGATGATAAATTAAATATCATTGAATCTGCCCATTTCTCGGGATCTTTCATTGATTTATCTAATACAATAAAGATCATTCTCTCAGGTGTGAGCTTCTTGAAACCATAGTGGAACTCCCTCTTGCACCAGTCCAAGTGATTGCTACTGTTTAACTTCTTCACATAGGTTTCAGTGACGAAGACCAACATACACTCTGAGTGTTTGATACCATTTATAATCCTGTTATCGATCTCATTCACAATCCTCTCATCATCAATCCAAGTGAACAATCCTCTGCTCTTCAATGCCTCCCTCACTCACTTGCTTCACTCGATTATGATTGTTACCATCAATACCCCAATCATGACTCAGAAAGACATGAGTCTTCTTCCCAGCTGTCAGAGGAAGTTGAGAGGAAGGAAGGGAAGAGTCAAGAAGTAAGGGAGGAATCATCTCTTTCTCCTTCCATACTGACCAATAAGGATCTTTCTTCATTTCTTCAGCGACGAATGTTTCCTGACACGTTCCATCATATGAGTTCAATTGTTTAGGCTTGACTTGGTTAGATGAAGTAAGAAGTGATCTCACTCTCTCTAATGTCACGAATCCTGAAGATGGAGAGGGAAGATGAAGCAATGTCTTTACAAGCAATCCTTCATAACACTCATTTAACAGTCCCTCCATCACCTCCACACTCCTCTTATGAATCTCTTGGAATATTTCCTTCTCTTTCTCTTCATCAGCTAACTCATGTGATTGTATGATGACTTCGATCCTATTCTCTTCTCGTCTTTCGATCATTCGAATATTATGATCTCTATAGGGAAACTGAACCTTCCCCCGAAATCCTGTTATAAGTTCATTATCTATCAGCAGTTGATCCATTGCAATGATGTCTTCATGACGAATGATATCTTGAATGAATCGACAGATCAATCGTTCAAACAAACTATGGGGGAGAAAGCCTTGCGATGACAGCTCAGAAGAGCTGATGACGTCATAACAGGCAGATTTAGTTGCAATCTTTGCAGTGGATAATCCGTCCAGTGGGAGGAAGTAGTAGAGCGAATATTGCATTCCAATGTCTTTCCACTTCTTTTTCAAGATCTTGTGCTTTTTGCGAAGACGACGAAATAGCATGTCTAGTTCATTGTCGTCCTCGTCTTCAGTATTCCGGAGGAAAAGAGCTGAAGGTAAAAGAGAAGGGACAATGTAATGATTTCTCTTCTCTTGGGTAGAAATGACAGGATCAGAAGGAGGGAACAAGGGCACCATTAAACCAAACTTTATCATCATTAGTAAGACCTTTTCAAGACTATACTGAATATTGGTCACAAAGGTCTTACGAAGACGGTTCTTCTGCTGGTAATATCTCCCAAGGATATCTCTTGCTAACTCGTCACTCATTAATCCAGACTCTAACATTCTCATCCAATCTTCCTTGAGTGCAATCTTACTCGCCCCATGAATCTCTGGTATTTCGTGTATCGTCCTATAAGGATCGTCTTTTGTTGCTAAATGCTTGCATATTATGGTTGTGGCTGGCTTTACCAGATATTCGATAGGATCTAAGATGATGACATCATCCAAACCACTCTCTTCTATCCACATCAACATACCAATATCATTCAAATACCTCAACATCTCTCTAACTTCTATCATTATCATCTCCAAGTTCATCTGGTCATTGTCCCTTCCTCTATCTTTTGTAAGGTTTTTCCGCGCGATTTTAACCACATCTTCAAATGATAGGCTGCTTCGACGTAATTCTTTCATCTCATCAAATATCTTGATCCAAAAGATTGAAATCTCTGTCTTTATAGATTCTACTTCTTTCAGGCTCTTTTCTATACTCTTCAAGAGCTCCTGACTCACTGTATTGCCTTTAGTCTGAGTATTATCATTAGGAAAGAAGCAAAGTCTTTCACTATTTTTCTCGAACCACATCAATGATTGCCATACCTTCATCTTCCCAAATAAGGCTTTTAGTTCTCTTGATATCTCTCTATGCTTCTCTTTGGCACTAATCTTATCGCCTCTTGTCCCTACTATTGCCACTGGCGCTGTCTTCTCCGTGCCAATAGAGGTATATAGAGTAATCGAATTCAACCAGACTTGCAACTCCTTTCGACAACTCTCTTGCTTCGCTGCATCATTTGACAGAAACAACTCCATGTCAAATACCACCAGATAGATGCCATGTTTTGACATAAAGAAAGCATGCAACACATTGAAGATCGATTGACCTCCAAAGTCTACAAGAATAAGTTTATACCTAGAAGCAGTGTTAACCTGTTGTTGCAATTCTCGATAATGAAAATCAACTGCATCAATGTTTATTCTATGATCATGAGGATTTGAGGAAGAGGAAGACGTAGTTTCTATCCTTTTCTGAGGTAGTCGGGGGTGCTTCTTATCTTCTGGTACTAAAGATTCACTCACCTTCTTCCCAGAGGAAATTGGTGAGTTAGCCTTCAAGGTTTGATTTAGTGATGTCTCCATTCTATCATCGTTGGCATAATCATGCTTATTCATTAATCTCTTGCCAGGGAAAGATTGCTCAACTAATAAATCTTCGAACTCTTGCTTTGGTCTCTTATACTCCTGTAACCTGCCTTCCTGCACTGCGCCATAAACCAACTGCATATCCATCTGCTCTGCACCTATTGTTGAAGGCGTTTCTTCCTTACACTTCCCTGCCAGATTATTCGCCAGGGCAGTCTTACCAGCCCTTCCCTGACCTACCAGCATAATCTTACAGCGATTCCACTTTATCCTCGGTCGATTTACGATCATCGAAAATATCTGCTCATAAAGGAAACACTTGACGAGGTGTACTGAACAGAACGATTCAAATTCTTACATTCATCTTCGTCCTCACTGAGGTCGTT
Organism: Poterioochromonas sp. DS; assembly: GCA_015145745.1. Lineage (NCBI taxonomy): Eukaryota > Synurophyceae > Ochromonadales > Ochromonadaceae > Poterioochromonas > Poterioochromonas sp. DS. Next base: position 101,116 of record VKHI01000016.1, read on the forward strand.
TGAAATTGAGATGGCTCTAACTCGAAGGCTGTCTTTCCATCCTATTTCTAACTTAAAGAAATATGCGTTTATGATACGCGAAAAGGTGTACCTTGTCTCGAAGTCCCAGATCGATCTTGTTCTTATAGAGAATGTTGATGCACTGGTCCTGAGATCTGAGTGCGGCTCGATGCAAAGAGGATCTTCCACACTAAAGAGTGATTTGTGATATAATATGTCGAGAAAGAGCAAAAGCAGACCTTATCTTGGATATTGATATTGATAATACCATCGTAAGATGAGGTGAGATACTCGAGTATCTCGACCTTTTCCATCTCTGTTGCTAACCACACCAAACCACTGACATCATCCTTCATCTACCATCATCAAATATCACATACAGTAAATACAATCGCTCATTCTATTTCATTCATCTCTCTCTTACCTGGTGAAGGCTTTCTCGAGGGATTGTTTCCATGATATCCTTCACTTTCGTAATATTAATTGTGTAATCATACAAGAACGAACTCCACAACCATGCCTTTACAAAATCACATGAATGTTATGATCATACTCATCCAAGGTGTATATTTTACCATTTTCTTCTCATATTCATTTAAAGTAGTATAATACGGTAATAGTAAGTCATAACATTCTATACTCTTACAATACCATAATACCGGCTTATTAAACTCCTAGATTGTTCAATTAGTCTGGTCAATCATAATCGCGGCAATGAAATAATGTTAGAGCTTACCCCACTTTTGACATTCACATTAATATTTGGTTGAGAGAGAAATGATTTAATAACTTCGAGGTTATTATACCTCACAGCTAGACGCAGTGCTGTATTTCCTTCCTAAATAAACCTCAATTAATACATTCAATTAATAGCGTTAACTACCTTACCTTATCTTTGACGTTAATGTCTATTATGTTACTACATGATGATAAGAGGTATTCGATTATATTGTTCTTTCCGCTTCCAACTAACCACACAACTAACTTGCTGAGATCATCCCTCATCTACCATCACATCAAAACACGCGACAATACCTATAATATACTCCAGCATTCTACCTCATATATTTCTTACCTGACGGAGGATATCTACAGGGAAATCATTTAATAGTTCTTTTACTTCTTCCAAATCACCTGTCCCATTGAGACACGAACAATAAAACCTTGCCTATACAAATGATATTATTGTATTACTATCACAATAGAAATGTATCTGACCATTTTCTTCTCATATTCATCTATTGTAGTGTAATATGGTAATAGTAAGTCATAGCATTCTCTACTACCACAATACCATAACACTGGTTTATCGAACCTCTACAATATATGAGCTTATATAATTACTGCATAATCCCTTACCTCACAATTAATATTGACATCGATATCTGCATGAGATAGAAGCAATTTCACATAATCGACTTTACCATCATTCACCGCGAACCATAAAGCAGTTACTCCTGACTAAAGATAGAAGAACAAAGATGTAAAAGACAAGGAAGAACCAGAAGGTCTCAATACTAACATCAATCCTTGTATTCACATTGATGATTGGGTGATCGAGTAAAACTTTCACTATTTCGGTGGTATGGAAGCTCACTGCTTCGTGTAACATATATGAGCGCTTATTAGACTATAATCAGAGAACAATTCAAAAAAATTCACGTTTAACTCTCTTCTAGGCGCATATTCATAGTATCACCTGATCCTTGATGGTTAAATTGATGTTTGGAGAAGCGAGTAATAATTTCACACAATCTTCATTTCCTAGCGCAATAGATGTAAGCAAAGCTGTCTTTCCATTCTATCATACAGAGAATCATATTACAATAACGGAATATATATAAAGGTATGATATTCTCACTTGATCTTGTATGTTTATATCACTAATATCACCATACGCAGATAAGAGATATTCGAGTATCTCAGCTTTTCCACCTTCTGCTGCTAACCATGCCATCATACTTACATCATCCTTCATCGACCATCATGCAGAGCACATAAACACAATCGTTCATCCTATTTCACCCATCTCTTACCTGATGGAGAGTACTTCGAGGGATTGTTTCCATAATATCCTTCACTTCTTGCACATCAACTGCTTGATAATCAGAAGACATCAAACTCCACAACCATGACTATATAAAATTACATTAATATTATGATCATACTCATTATAGAAATATGTCTGACCATTTTCTTCTCATATTCATCTATAGTAGTGTAATATGGTAATAGTAAGTCATAGCATTCTCTACTCTTACAATACCATAATACTGGCTTATCAAACCTCTAAAGGAATTAATATAAATTAACAGCGAGACAATAGCTATGTTAACAACTTACCCCACATGGAATAGTGACATCAATATTTGGATGAGATAATAATAATCGAACATATTTTATTCTTCCTTCCTCGACTGCACAATACAAAGCAGTCGCTCCTAACTAACATAACATAATATAAAACTAAGAGCGAAAAAAAAATATTAATACTCTGACCTGGTCTTTTGTGTTTACTTCCAGAGTATTTGTGTTTGATAGAAGATACTCCACGAATGCATCCCAACCGCGTCGACAGGCAGCTATTAACATAGGAGCCTATCACACAACAAATACAGTCAACTTTAACCTTGAATAAGGAAACGTGTACTACCTCGTCGAAACTGTTTAAAGAAGCTTTTGATTCCATCAAAGTCCTTTTCCACGCATAGAATGTCCAAAGTTACTTCAGAGGAAAGTAAGGAGAAGGACGCGAATTAAGCAATTGTGTAATGTGTGGTTTGCTTCACTCAATCATCCATCAATCCTTCCCAAACCAATCCAACAACCAATATGCATCGAATCATCACATCTAAAACACCTTCCTTGTCTTTTCCTTCTCTTCTCCTTCGTAGCTTCAGTGCCAATGCTACAGAGGGTGGAATCGCCTCTGCAGCTGCAGTGAAAAAGCTCAGAGAAGCCTCAGGCGCTCCTCTCATGGACTGCAAACAAGCTCTCTTGCAACCATCAGTACAAGGAGATCTTCAAAAGGCCATCGATTGGCTTCGTGCGAAAGGCATCGCGAAGGCGACGAAAGGCAATCGAGAGACGAAGGAAGGGTTGATTGGCATCTTCCAAGACTCGCGTCAGATCACCCTCGTAGAGGTGAACTGCGAGACAGACTTCGTGGCAATGAATCAAGATTTCCAGCGCTTTGTTGCTTCAGTGGGTGAGTCAGTGCATCACCGAGGCAAAGAGATCGCTACCACTACCTCGTTCAGTGGTGAGGAGGTGTTGAAGCTGACACCTGTCAGCACTCTCTCTTCCTCACTGTTCGCCTCCTCCGCAGCTCAGAAGGAACATGGTAACTTGCAGGAGAAGCTGGGTGACGTGATCTCTTCTATCCGAGAGAATATCGTCATCCGACGAGCGAAGACAATCTTCGCCACGTCAGCACAACCCAACCACCACACGGTGCTGTCCTCGTACCTGCATGGGAAGATCTCGTCGATCTCTTCTCAGTCGACAATCCAGGTGAGTGAGGTCACGTCGGGTCCCTCTAACACCTCCTCTGATCTCTGATGACGTCAACTCTATCACAGTTAGGCAGAGCAGCAGGAGTGCTGACATTCGACGTGTCGAAGTATGAGAACAGCTCAGTCTCCTTCGAAGCCTTTGAACAGCAGTTCTCAACGTCAGTGGCTCGTAGACTAGCGATGCACCTCGTAGCTAGCAAACCTCTCTTCCTGTCGAAGAAAGACGCCACGTCAGCCTTCCTGGAGTCAGAGAAGGCAATCTTCTTAGAACAGATGGGTGATAGTGATAAGAAGAAGCCTAAAGAGGTTCAAGATCGCATCTTACAGGGAAAGCTAAACAAGCGACTTAGTGACGTATGCTTGTTAGATCAGGTATCGAATAATTATAGTCTTATGGCCTCAGACATTGTTTTACGTTATGTCATTCTTATCATCTATTATTGTGTATTTGTTTCTTTGTATTGGATGATATAGGATGGATCTATCTATGTGATAGGTTTGATATTATCGTATTATATATAATAGGTTTTATTTTATTTAATATTGTCTGTTAATTATTGTCATATACCATTGTATATCCTCGTTTCTTCTTTTTTTGGATTTTTACACTTGATACTCTTGTTGTTTTAACATGTTTCGAGTTATTCTATCTATTGTTTGATGTTTTTATTTTAATATTTTATTTGTTGTTGTTGTTTTATTGTATCTATCTCTAGCTATTACTATTATTACACCTAGAATATGATATATTCTCTAAGATTCTAGATCGATAGTAGTTTACATAACTATTATCAATGATTAATTACATTGTAGTCTTACTCTTAGTCTTCTTCTTTTCTTTCTCCTCTTCTTACTACTATTAGAGCTATCGTACTTGCTCTGATTGCTTTTGAGAATATAACCTGTCATTTGATTTTGTTCGTTCTTCACTTCAAGAGAAGAATCATTCTGATTTTTTCTCTTTTTCTTCTTTTTGATATTATTTTCCTCACTTTGATCATGATTCACCTCTTCTTCATCTGAAGATAATTCATCCCTCTTTCTCTTCTTGTTCTTTTTCTTCCTCTTCTCGTTGTTGAAATTGTTATTTGAACTTAAAACACCTTCATCACAATCCACTACTATTTCATCTGATGATAATTCGCCCTTTCCTGTACTCTTTCTTCGGGTCAAATCCACAGCTTCATTGCTTTCCTGTTCTACGACATTTTCCAACCCTAAGACTGCGATAATCTTCTTATGCAATTCATTCATCTTTTCTTTCGCAAAGTCTTCTGAGGTATTTGATGGTTGTTTGAATATTTCACTCAAATCAGAATAAAGAGCTGATGATAAATTAAACTTTAATAAACGTGACCATCTTGTACGATCGATCATCTGTTCATCAAGCACTACTAGGATCACCTTCTCTCTTCCCAACTCCTCGAATCCATACTTGAACTCTCTCTTACAATAGTCTAGATGATTGCCGCTGTCTAACTTCTTCATATAGCTTTCAGTGATGAAGACTAACATACACTCAGTGTGATAGAGGCCGTCAATGATCTTCTCATCGATCTCATTGACAATCCTCTCATCATCGATCCAAGTAATCAATCCTCTGCTCTTCAATGCCTCACTCACTTGCTTCACTCGATTATGATTATTATCATCCATACCCCAATCATGACTCAGAAAGACATGAGTCTTCTTCCCTGAAGTCAGAGGGAGTGGAGGAGAGGATGAGGAAGAGTGAAGAGGTAAGGTAGCAATCTTCACTTTCTCCCTCCACACTGCCCAATAAGGATCTTTCTTCATTTCACCAGCTTGGAGGGTTATTTCACATTCCATGTCATTCGAGTTCAAATCATAGGTTTTGACGTCTTCAAAGGGATCAGAAGTTGAGAGTAATGACCTCACTCTGGTCAATGTCACGAATCCCTGAATGTTAGCTGGTGACGACTGAGAGGGAAGAGGTAACAATGTCTTCACAAGTAATCCTTCATAACACTCTCTTAATAAGGATTCCATTATCTCTACTGTCATACAATGAATCTCTTGGAATACTTCCTTCTCTTTCTCTTTATCAGTACTACTCAGACAGTTATTCACATCATATGATTGTATGATGACTTCGATTCTGTTCTCTTCTCGTCTTTCGAGCATTCGAAAACGATGACGCTTATGTGGCTGAACCCTCCCTCGAAATCCTGTTATTAGTTCGTTATCTATTAGCAGTTGATCCATTGCAGTGACATCACGATGCAGGTCTATCTTCTGCATGTATCGACAAAGCAATCTCTCAAACAAACTCGAAGGAAGAAAACCTTGCCGAGAGAGCTCAGCGGAACTGATGACGTCACAACCTATCACAAATCATAATTATACAGTGCGAATGATAATGAGTTAGAGACTTACTAGCAGTCTTTGCGATGGATAGTCCTTGCATAGGAAGAAAGCAGAAGAGCGAATAACACATTCCAATATTCCAGTTTTCCTCCATCTTTTTGTGTCTCTTCTGAAGGAGCTTTAACAGCTTCTCATGATTTGGATCTCGTCGCTCATGTAATAGCAAAGGATCGGCAGGTAAAAGAGATGGAATGAAATAAAGGTTCTTATTTGGGGGGATAATAGGAATCGATGGAGAGAATAAAGGAACCATGAGACCAAACTTTATCATCATAGGTAGGACTTTTTCAAGATTATACTGAACACTGGTCTCAAGTATATTTGATGAAAGAGGATTCTCTTGAAGACGGTTCTTATGGTGGTAATATCTCATAAGGATATCTCTTGCTAACTCGTCACTCACCAGCCCAGACTCTAACATTCTCATCCAATCGTCGTGATGAGCTTCCTTATTATCCCCATGAATCTCTGATATCTCATGAATTGTCCTATAAGGATCGTCTTTTGTCGCTAAATGCTTGCATATAATGGTTGTCGCTGGTTTCACCAAATATTCGATAGGATCTAAGATGATGACATCATCCAAACCACTCTCTTCTATCCACATCAACATACCAATATCATTCAAAAACCTCAACATCTCTCTCACTTCCGCTTGTATGATCATCTCCAAATCGCTTTCTCTGTTTCTTTCTTCTGTAAGCCTCTGCCGTGCGATCTTTACCACATCCTCGAATGATAAATGACTCCGATATAATTCTTTCATTTCGTCAAATATCTTGATCCAAAAGATTGAAATCTCTATCTTTATAGATTCTACTCTTTCCAAGCTCTTTTCTATACTCTTTAATAGCTCTAGACTCACTGTATTCCCGTTTATCTGAGTATTATCATTAGGAAAGAAGCTAAGTCTTTCGCCATCTCTCTCGAACCACATCAATGATTGCCATGCCTTCATCTTCTCAAACATGTTCTTGAGCTCTTTCGATATTCTTCTATGCTCTTCTTTGGTGTTGATCTTATCTCCTCTTGTCCCAACTATCGCCACCGCTGCTGTCTTCTCCGTGCCGACAGAGGCGTACATAGTTATCGAATTCAACCAGAATTTCAATTCCTTACGACAACTATCTCGTTCTCCTTCATCTTTTGATAGAAACAACTCCATGTCAAACACTACCAGATAGATGCCATGCTTTGACATAAAGAAAGCATGCAACACATTAAATATCGATTGACCACCAAAGTCTACAAGAATGAGCTTGTAGCTAGAAGCAGTGTTAAGCTCTTGCAATTTTCTATAATGCAAACCAACAGCATCTGAGTTTATATCACTAAGGTTAAAAGAAGATGTGAAATTTGAGTTTATCTTCGTTGTGGTAGCAATTCTCGGAAGGGGTGGTATTTCGGAATCAGAAATATCATCATGGGAAGTAACTCCAGCGTTCACACGAGAGTTGTCATAATGGTATCGTTCAGCAAGTAAAGCTTCGAACTCCTGTTTTGGTCTCTCATACTCCTCTAACCTTCCTCCCTGCACTTCTCCATAAAACAACTGCATATCCATCTGCTCTGCTCCTATCGTTGATTCTGTTTCTCCCATCCACTTCCCTGCCAGATTATTCGCCAGAGCAGTCTTTCCAGCCCTTCCTTGACCTACCAGCATTATCTTACACCGATTCCACTTTACTTTCGTTTGATTAACATCTAGAGAAAATCTCTGTAAAGCAAGTAAGTCTTTGCTTGATGGTTTCAAGATGATTGCTGCCTTACATCCTTTGGTACCTTCGAGCGAACTAACTCCAATGCTGTCTTCTCATTCTATGGACATCAGTCAACGCGAATAAGAATGTTGAGGTGACATTTCTATAGTGTAAATGTGACATGAGTACCTTGTCTTTAATTGTTTGATCGACTACGTTCGCTAAAATCGAGATACAATCATGCTTATTGTAAAAAATAGCTCGATGCAAGTGTTCTACCCCACTAACAGAATCCTGTTTTAATTCTATGTTAATGTAAAGCATCATATTTACCTTATCTTGTATATTCACGTCAATCAGGTCACTATAGGATGATAACAGAAATTCGATTATTTCCACTCTTCCTCGCGCCGCTGCAATGAGAACCATCATACTAACATCATTCCTCATCTAAATCCAGTCCAAGTAAGTTAAAAGAACGGGTCGGTTGTCAGCTCGTTCTGTTACCTCAGAGAGGACATCGCGAGGGATTGTATTTAAGAGATTCTTCATTTCGTTGGTATGTTCCGCACCACACAGATACCACAGCCATGCCTACATTAAACCACATGATTATTAACTTATTATCATCTTCCTATAGTATCTTACCATTTTCTTCTCATATTCTTTCATGTTAGGATAATGAGGTAAGAGTATTTCATAAGATTCTCTAGTATGGCAATACCACAATACCGTCTTATCAAAGTCCTACAAGAATAATTTACAACCAAGAGCAACACACTAGTATTTTGGCAACTTACCCCATACAGAATGTTGACGTCAATATTCGGATGAGATAGTAATAATCTCAAGCTTTCTAATTGGTAATGTTGCACGGCGTGAAGTAAGGCAGTATTTCCTTTCTACAGACTTCACATCAGAGAAGTAAAGGAGACACCATAACAACGATCTTACCTTATCTTTGATGTTAATGTCGATGATATCGCTATAATTTTCGAGAAGATATTTGAGAATGTTCGGCTTTTTTCGCGATACTGACAATAGCACCATCTCACTAATATCCTTTTTCATCTAGTATCATCTCAGAAAACCCAATCAGGCATCCGTCAGACATTACCTCAACAGTGATATTGTGAGAAAAGTCTTTCATCAAACTTCTCAACTCTTCCAGATTATCATTCTCATAATTGATAACAAAAATGGAACACCATACCCATGCCTACATATAAAACGCGTCATACTTCATAGCTATCACTAGTTGATCCTACCATTTTCTTCTCATATTCCTTGAGACTAGGATAACGAGGTAATAGTAAGTCATAGCATTCTCTATTTCCACAACACCATAGCAATGGCTTCGCAAGCTCATCCTACAATAAATATAGCAAACACACATTAAACGAGGAAAAAGAAATGATGCTTTGTTTACCTCCCCAAGAAGCAGATCGACATTTATTTTTGGATGGGACAGTAATTCTTTTAAGCAATCAACTGATCTCTTAGAAACGGCTAGGGATAAAGAGGTATCGATTGTCTAATTTATTGAAGAGGAAATTTGAGGTTAACAGAGATAACGTCAAACTAAAAGATACAGACATAAAGGTTCACCGTCTCGTTCACTTGAATATTTGGATGTCCGAGTAAACCTTTGACACATTCAACGTGAGAATTTAAAACAGCGAGATATAACGCGTGAGATAGCTGATACTAGAATAGAAAGAGAGTTCACACAGAAGTAAAAGAAAAGAAATAATCGCGATACCTCAGAGTTAATAATCGCATTAATGTTAGGGTGGGAGAGTAGTAATTTGACAGATTCTAGACTCCCCTTTTTTCCAGCTTGGTATAAGGGGGTTTGCCCATCCTGAATACAGATAAGTAGGAGTAAAAGCATAAAAATAAGAGTCTTAACCTTATACTGTATATTCACGTCAATCAAATCACAATATGATGACAACAAATGTTCGATTATGTCCGCTTTCCCTGAAGTTGCTGCTAATAAAACCATTACACTAACGTCATTCCTCATCTAACATCACAAATGTCAATTTCTATCAGATAAACATTCATCAGATATCCTTTAATTGATCTCGTACCTGAGAGTGGGTATCGCGGATTGCATGTATGAGATCCTTTACTTCTTTCGTATCAGTTAGACCGGAACTACGACACAAATACCACAGCCATGCCTACATTAAATTAGAAGAATATCAAGCTTATTATAGTATTTCTTATTCTGAAAGTATCTTACCATTTTCTTGTCATAATCATTTATAGTTGTGTAATATGGTAATAGTAAATCATAACATTCTCTATTACGACAATACCATAATACTGGCTTATCAAAGTCCTAGATGAATAATAGATATAATCAAGAAAACAGTATTATTTTGAAAACGTACCCCACATGGAAGATGAACATCAATATTTGGATGAGATAATAATAATCGAATATCGATATTTCCGTTCTCCACTGCACAATACAAAGCTGTTTCTCCATACTTATATAGACAACAAATAATTCAGACAGTTCGAACAGTAAACCATATTTAGTCTCTTGCCTTGGTTTTAAAGTTCACATTCAGAGTATTTGAATAGTTGAATATAAGGTATTCCACTACTTCAGTCCATCCATATCGACATGCGTACATTAGTAGTGTAAGATCTGCGATTGGACTAAGATCCTATCACAAAAGAACATGTCAAACCACGTGGAATTAGGAAGTATTAGATGACCTCAAGAAGAAGAGTAGGATGTTGGTCAAGAAAGTGTTTGACTCCATTGAAATCCCTTTTAATGCCGAGAAGGATAACAGTTTCTTTGTTTTCAGAAAAAAGACATTATTAATAATAACGCTAGAAAAGTAATCATTGTGAAGCTTACCTTTATCTTTGAAGTTGGAGAACATCTTCATCGTCGGGTCTTAGATTTTCTTTGTTTCCAGATCAAAAGGCAACGTAAAGTAAGAATAAAATCTCCTTCCCTCACTCAATCGAATTAAGCAATTGTGTAATGTGTGGTTTGCTTCACTCAATCATCCATCAATCCTTCCCAAACCAATACAACAACCAATATGCATCGAATCATCACATCTAAAACACCTTCCTTGTCTTTTCCTTCTCTTCTCCTTCGTAGCTTCAGTGCCAATGCTACAGAGGGTGGAATCGCCTCTGCAGCTGCAGTGAAAAAGCTCAGAGAAGCCTCAGGCGCTCCTCTCATGGACTGCAAACAAGCTCTCTTGCAACCATCAGTACAAGGAGATCTTCAAAAGGCCATCGATTGGCTTCGTGCGAAAGGCATCGCGAAGGCGACGAAAGGCAATCGAGAGACGAAGGAAGGGTTGATTGGCATCTTCCAAGACTCGCGTCAGATCACCCTCGTAGAGGTGAACTGCGAGACAGACTTCGTGGCAATGAATCAAGATTTCCAGCGCTTTGTTGCTTCAGTGGGTGAGTCAGTGCATCACCGAGGCAAAGAGATCGCTACCACTACCTCGTTCAGTGGTGAGGAGGTGTTGAAGCTGACACCTGTCAGCACTCTCTCTTCCTCACTGTTCGCCTCCTCCGCAGCTCAGAAGGAACATGGTAACTTGCAGGAGAAGCTGGGTGACGTGATCTCTTCTATCCGAGAGAATATCGTCATCCGACGAGCGAAGACAATCTTCGCCACGTCAGCACAACCCAACCACCACACGGTGCTGTCCTCGTACCTGCATGGGAAGATCTCGTCGATCTCTTCTCAGTCGACAATCCAGGTGAGTGAGGTCACGTCGGGTCCCTCTAACACCTCCTCTGATCTCTGATGACGTCAACTCTATCACAGTTAGGCAGAGCAGCAGGAGTGCTGACATTCGACGTGTCGAAGTATGAGAACAGCTCAGTCTCCTTCGAAGCCTTTGAACAGCAGTTCTCAACGTCAGTGGCTCGTAGACTAGCGATGCACCTCGTAGCTAGCAAACCTCTCTTCCTGTCGAAGAAAGACGCCACGTCAGCCTTCCTGGAGTCAGAGAAGGCAATCTTCTTAGAACAGATGGGTGATAGTGATAAGAAGAAGCCTAAAGAGGTTCAAGATCGCATCTTACAGGGAAAGCTAAACAAGCGACTCGGTGACGTATGCTTGTTAGATCAGGTATAGAGTACTACAAGTCTTATAACGTCAGACATTTACACTAACCCTGTCTATCTATAGGCCCACGTGGCAGAGGAAGGAAGTCCTGTGGTTCATAAGTTCCTTCAGACTTATGCCACGTCACAGAAGTGTGTCATCGATGTGCAAAACTTTGATCTGTGGACCCTAAATGCCTAAATGTGCAGATTCTTAAATACATAGATTAGCGATCAAGACATTTGGACGATAAGGTATCTAAGTGTTTAGGGTATATGGTGTGTGAGTGTTTGTCTGTCACCATAGAACCCAACAATAATCATCATCTTAAAAGTAATCTAAATGGTTTGTTTAACTTTATTCTTTTTTGATCAAAAATACAAAAAACTATTATATTTATTCTGTATATATCCTATATTAGATATTTCATAGTATGACGTATGACACTGGTATCTTATTAATATTATACACCACACTCCCTGTAGCTTGATTCGCAGCAATAAAGCCAGGATGACCTGATGCATTGTAGGAAGAAAAGAAACAATGAGAATGAGAGGATTGAAGAAAGAAACGAAACAAAAAAGAAAGATAGATAACCATCATCTAACCACTGCCACATCATACCCACCACAACACATCACATCACCGTCACTGTCAGATGTAGGGCTAATACTATTATGAATAATAACAACAATCTAATATTAATAATAATAAAGAGGAGGAGGAGGAGAAGAAGAAGACTAATAGATGAGAAAGAAGAAGTAGTGCAAGGAGTCAATGACATCATACACTGTGATGGTGATGGCTAATACTATTACTACTCTTAAGAGAAGATGAAATGGTCGATTATGAGTTATCTTTCTTGAGAATATCCTCACAGACCTGCGCTGGCGGTCTAAACATCTCAGGCAGGAACTGTGCTTGCAGTATGTTGATCGAGTATACCGGCTTACCGATATTCTTCTCCGCGACCATTAACCGACAACCATGAACACGCATGAGATTAGCGTCCTTCAACAACCTCTCTGATGCCATGCCACAAGAGAACCTCTCTCCCAGCTGTCTCGCCTGCTCTAACGTAACTGCCATGCCTGTGCGATCCTTCCCCGACTTACAGAAGGTGATACGAATACCACCTAGGATCAGCGACAGTCGCTCCACCTCTATCAGGAGGTCCACGTTCTTCATGGTGAGGGTGGAGTGACGGATGGAATCGTACAGGCTCTGCGCTAGTGGATGGATTTCAGGCAGTGACGTGGCAGCCCCTTCTGAGTCAGTGGATTTGGGTCGAGCTGCTGTCATGAAGGATGATGTGGCGGGACTCTGAGCTAGATGTGATGATGCACGAGGAGAGCGGTCTGACGTCATTGGTATTGGGATGTCGGTGTGTTTCGCTGACGCAGCAGGTGACGTGAACCTCCCGGACATGCGATTGTCTTTGCCTGCTGGCGTCTGAGGTGCACTCGGCGGATTGCTGGCGTAATATTCGGTGGCGGAAATCTCTTTCTTCTGGTCGATATCAGTGAGCGTGTGACGCACGCCTGCGATGGGTTGAGTGCGGAAACAATACGCATTCAGGCGATTGAATGCCACGCGATTGACATAATTCTGAAGGTCAACTGACGTCATACTTCTCTTCTTACTCGTTGAATCTCCTCCGAAGGTCGTCACCATCGTCTGCTGGATGTCGATGCCCTAGATACATAGATACACAAACACATAGAATTTAGACGAGAAGGAATTAAGCGATCAGAGGATCTAGGCACCTGTGTGAATAGGACAGGGTAGAACTTTAAGACAAGTTCCTGACGTCGGATGAGTCGTTGATATTCCTCGGATAGGCGGCTTATCGCGGCCTCGCTGATGTATAACTGGATCTCTCTGCCCTTCATATCGAAGTCTATGTCAACGATGTGATCGTTGGGTCGCTGGGCGGTCCCTCCTCTGACACCACTCATACTGTGACCATGCACCTCTGATGTGGAGGAAGTAGAGGTGGAGCGATCATAGGGCATAGGCGATGAGGGAGGAGGGGGTGGTGGAGGTCCAGAATGGAACGCCTCTGAGGTAGTGGTGTTGGGAAGAATTTTCACTTGATATGACGTCAGTGCATCAATGGCAGAGATAGTGTCTTCAAGCATCGATCGCTCATTGCCGATGACAGACAACAGTCCTTCGAAGACGACGAGGAAGCCAGTCTCGACCCAACGATTCGCAATCTGGTAGGGAATCTGTTCTTCAATCACCAGATTCAACTTCAACGTCAGAGCATTGATCGCTACAGTCAATGCCTGAGATATCGCAAGTAATCGTCTTCGTCCAACACTGACACACATCGCTTCATATCCCTCGACGACCCGACCTAACTCCGTTAATATATGGTAGGGCGAGTGCTCTGAGTCAGTGCGAATCCCATTGTCACCAAAGTGTTTAATCTTCTTCAAATAACTCTCCTTTAACGAGAATAACTTGTCTTTCTCTTGTACCAAGAGTGACTCTTGATGGAAGAGACCGCCTGTCTTATGGCCTAACAGATGGGGCGAGAGAGCACCACACGTCAGCGAGTGAATGATTTCAGTGTTCTTAGGGTGTGCGTCAATGCAGGCCACACAGTGCTTGCGTATGCCTAGTAGCTGGTAGTGGAGGTTCGTAGGGAGGGGTTGCACTACAGTGTCCTTCTTGAGCACTGACGATCGGAAGGCTTTCTCTGATCGGATCTTCTTCCTCAGATCAGGTAGATAGGATTGACGTATCTCATCTAGCAGCTTCTTTAACTCGCTGACGTGGTGTGTGATCCAGTCTAAGCGAAGGACAAAGTCCACGCGAGACCTCACTGACGTCACCTTCAAACTGCCTGCAGGGAGTGGTTGAGGAGGTGGTTGAGGGAGTGACTGCAACACCTCTGAGGTGGCTGCAGCAATCTTATTCGGAGTTCCAGTGACGTGGACATTATTGCTTGACACTCCCTGCACCCCCTCGTCGAGGTCTATGAGGAGTGCGTTGAACTTGTCCACTACTGTGTTCTCTCCCTCAGATGTGCGTATCAACTCTGCTGTGTCGACGTCATCCTCGAAGAGTGACTTCCTCGTCTCGAATGACGCGGCAGATCGCCCTCGTATCAGGCCATGGGCCGGGGCATTGGTGACGTCATCGTCGAAGGCTTCGTCGTCTGAGTCAGGCAGCGCTGCCTTGTTAATATACTGCACACGCGATGAGCGACGACGATTGACAGGAGGTGATGACGTGGCAGCTGGATTCCCTGATGATGTGGTATTAGTGGTTGGGTTGGCGGTGGTTGGGTCTGAGTTCATTAAATCACTCGCACTAAAGGTCTTGGGCAAGGTAATGACGTCATTGACATCCTTCTCATCCTCACTGAGACTCCAGCCACTCCCTGCACCGCCTATCACACTACCTCTACCACCTCCCTCCTTCCTCGTCGAGGTAGTGTGAGAGGTGTTATTGTTGTTATTGTTGTTATTATTGTTCGAGGAGGTGTTAAAGGCGGTGGTGTCAGTGGGGTGTGTGAGGGAGTTGTTGTTCGAGTTGCTTGTCTCTAGTATGTATGGGTCATGCCCAGTGAAGCCCAGCTGCCACATCCACTCATAACAGTCAGCGATCACCTGACGATGTTGTTCGAAGGGCACGGGGGCATTCTGACCCTTAGGCAAGGGCAAGGTGACATCTCCAGTGACAGAGCGATTGTAAGCATAGACGTCGACGTGGCGATCATTGATCGACTGGAGGAGATCAGTGGAGGAGAGAGTGACGTCAATCTCCACCAGGATATCAATGTTGTCGTAGATGGCGTATTGTTCTTCTAAGGTGTGTGTGAAGGATCTCACCGGCACCCAGCTTCTGACCTTCTCTCCTGGCTTCACAGTCACAGGCACTGCTACTGTCCCCACACTATTGTGTAAAAGAAGAATAAAGCATGTTAGACGACTGCAGTACTATGAATGATGTCCGAGGTGTGTCTTACCATTTCTTCTTCCCAGCAGGAGTTTCAAAGCAAAAGTCAAGTCTGACGTAGGTATGATCACAGTTACTAATATATTTTCTGAAGTGTGTGGACTTCCCATTGACAGAGGAGAAAGAGTGTTGTGGTTCCTCTGCCACGTCATTTGCCTCAGAGTAATGAGAGTTAGCGAATCGCCATCGCCTTGGAATGAATTGCTTATTACTGCATTCGAAGACATGGAAGGGATATTCTTTCTCTTCATGCACTAGATGCACTACCTCATTCGCCGCCACTGCAGTAGTGTTCGCCTATATCAATGGAGAGAGATAGAGTGCGTCAGATTAAAATATGTAGGAGAGAGAGGTGGATTTGAATGACGTCAGACTAACCTTTCTAACAATATTAGCATGTAGATTACTGCCATAGACAGGATACATGGTATGATATTCTGTATTAGTTCTCCCAACGATGTCAACGAATGTCTTGGAGAGATCTTCTATATACACCTCAACGAAGGTGCTGGGGAGGGACTCATCACATGTTACCACCTTCCCTCGACCTCCTGACGATCCTAGAAACTTGAAACCACCTGTTCCAGTGCGACGAGCTGGTCGTCCTGCAACGCCACTGTCATGACGGACTACACCGCTGTCCTGGCGAGGAGGTGCAGAGGGAGAGGCGGGAGGGACCGAGAAAGAGGCAGTGTTCGTCGAGGTCGTCGGGATGTCAGGATAGTCCTCAGAGAGCGGGTACTGCGATACATAGATGTTAGGAGTGTCTGACGTTGACGCAGGGTTACTGGCAGCGGCTGTGACAGAGGCCGGGTTGCCGCCATTGCTCTGACGGATGTAGTTCAGGCGATCTATCGTACTCTTAGTAGAGCCAATACGAGCAGCTTTAATAGAGATATCAATAATATTCCAACCGCATGCCAATGCCTCAGCATCAGAGGTGAACCTGCCCTGACGCATTCTCTCTAGTTCGAGGCGCTTCTCCCACGCAGCGATAGATCTCTCCAACGACTGCTGCAGGTTAGACAGGAAGACTAAAGGGATGGAAGCAACGAATTTAGGCTCCCAACATTGTTCCTTGGCATCGAGGTAGGGAGTAATGGTGTCTAGTTCGTTGTAGAAGACGTAGTTCTGGGTGAGAGGGTTTTTCTCTGACGGCAGTGCAGTGACGGGGAAGATCGAATTCTCGAGGAGAGAAGGTAATGGTTGGATAATATCCACATAGGCTTTACTGGCAATACAATATTCAGATTCTAAAGGCACAATAAAGACACTAGATTGCTGCACACTGCGGATGAGGTCGCTCTCATAGAAGGACTGGTAAGCGAGAGAAACCTCCTTCCCAGAGGTTAGCGATGAACTATAGTACACGATAAGCTTTAATTTACTATCATAACCTGGTACAGTACGAATCTTTGCAAGTAAAGAAGGGAAAACATCAGTAATCTCTTCAAAGATCTCTGAGGTGTAGATCGTCTTATACTTAATAGAAGCAGCGGCTGATGCTTGAGTCTGTTGTTGAATTTTTAAATGATTTGGAAAATGTTCAGATTGTTCAATCTTAACATATTTTTTCTCGTTCTTTACATTAGGATTCTTTGTCATAGATACATAAAGATTGGAGAAGAGTCCTGCCGTGGGTAAAGGACTTTTGGAAGAGATTCCCAAGCCAAGACATCGCACTGAGACTAATAAAGAGCCATCAGGTTCAGCGAACTCAGGATAGTCCATGGTGTAGTCGTAGTCTAGTGCTATAGGGTAATATGACTTGTTTCTCTATTTGAATGAAGCAGTTCACTTTGAGGTCACATAGCATTAGAAACTCGACTTTCTCAAAAGTCGAAGTTACTAGTCTCTCATAAAACCATACTTCACTGTGTGTTTGTTTGTTTGTTTGTGTCTTAAGATGATTTATAATGCTTGGATAGACAATAAAATATAATCGAAATATTTCTTTTCTCGGATTTAAGAGGGGTAGATGAATGAAATGTATACTATTAATTTAAAAAGAAATCTACATAAACTTAAGAGAATCATTTAACAAAAATCAGCAAAGAACAAAAAGTAGCTATCAATGGGGAAAAAAGAAAAGAAATCAACAAAACAAAGAAGAATGAGTTCTTTATACTACATTCTTTGCGTTTTGTACAGCCTCTGTATATATGTCTAAAACTACAAAATAGATAGAATCGAGTCTATATTAGTGCAAGGGAGTGTATCCTAATAAACAGCGTGTAATGGGGAATGATATGTTATGATGTTTCTCTATGATGAATCATGATCATTCCTCGAAAGGATACAATGCGACTATCAGGGCACACCCCAAGAACCAATAGATGATGTCAGGGAGAATACCAAATAACATGAAATCTTTGAAGCGATAGCCTCCTGGACCCCACACCATCACATGAGTCTGATATCCAATAGGAGACATGAAGCCCGCTGTACTGGATACCAAGACCGCCATCGCGAAAGGCTTAAATGAGACACCCAGCTCATCTGCGAGACCAACTCCAATAGGATACATCAAAGCAGCCGCTGCGTTGTTCGAAATAAGCTCTGTGATCACCAGAGTGATGGCATACACTAATAGTAAAGCAGCAAAGTTTGTTGGGTCAGAGGCTGAGATAGACTTCGCAATAGTGGTAGCTAAACCTGAAGTTGTCATGGAGGTGGCGAAGGATAATGACGTGCCTAACAACATTAACAATCGAATGTCCACCATCACTGGGATATCTTCAGGAACGATCCAGCCTCCCATGAAGAAGAAGGCTGTGAGAGCGAGGGCTGCTGGACAAATGTCAATCGTCTCACAAGCCACTAAGATCAACATGGCAATGAAACAAATCACAGGGATAAGAGTATAGAAGGACAGCGGTTTAGGCAAGGAACCCACTGAACTCACAACAAAGAAATCGCGATTGCGAGAAAGAGCATTCAAATTCTTCACATTCGTGACGCAGAGAATCACATCCCCCAGAGTGAGGATATGCTCGCTGACAGTAGGTACTTCTAGAATCTTCTTCTCTGACGGGATCAATCCTAAGTCTTCAGAGCTTCCAACAACGGTTGGTTTGTTGCTTTCGTCAATAGCAGTGAGCTCTATCTCTGACTCGACGATCACTTGGTTATTACCTTCTTCTGTGCTCTCTTCAGTCTCCAGCACTTGGTGACCGGTCGCAGTGCGAGGAACATGAACAATGTCACCTGCTTCGTCGGAAGATCTCTCCTTATCCTTCTTATCTTCTTCCTTCTCTTCTCCTTCCCCGAGAAAGTCGCCCCACTCTCTTCCTCGCACTGTGATAAGAGCTGCCTGATATCGCTCTGAGAACTCCTTCGCCATCTCTGACACCTTCTTTCCTAAGAAAGGATTGTTGTCCGACACCACACACTCCACCACCTCTGTGCCGAACCCTGGAAGCGCCAACACGTCTGACTTCAAGATCTTCAGACCTTTGCTCTCTCCCAAGATACTCTTCATCATCTTCTCCACTGCATCTTGAGCAGAGGATAAGAAGATCACGTCATTGGCTCCCACAAGTTCATGTGGAGGAGGAGCGATGATGTCAATGTATTCGACATGCTCGTGAGGCTCGTTGATCTCATCGATGGTCTCTTTGTTCTCGCCTTCCCAGAATCTCACTGCCTTCTTCAGGTAGTCATAGTCTAAGATCTTGGAGAAGCGATTCTTGCTTGATCCTCCTTCGATGTCTTTCTGAACCTCGGATCCTGCCACACGACGAATCTTAATA
The DNA here is from genome assembly GCA_015145745.1 of Poterioochromonas sp. DS. Lineage (NCBI taxonomy): Eukaryota > Synurophyceae > Ochromonadales > Ochromonadaceae > Poterioochromonas > Poterioochromonas sp. DS. The sequence continues at coordinate 120,548 of VKHI01000016.1, forward strand.
ATTGAGGAAGGAGCAACACCAAGAGAAGCAGCGAAGAACTCGACGTTGCGACCCACGGCAGGAGAGTATTCTGACACCAAGACCTCTGCGATAAGTTGCTTGGCGTGGTCTCTCGCATCGGAAATCAATCCGCTACGATTCATTGGTAACATCAAAGGACCGAAGAGCAACATGTATGCCAATAATGCTACAAAGCACACAATCCCGATAGGAAGAGGGGCGAAGAATGAGAACGAGTAGCCCCTGTCTGCTTGCATCAGACCTTGAATCGTCAGGTTCGTCGACGTTCCGATCATGGAGCCATAACTCCCTGCTAAGACACAGTAAGACAAAGGCATCAACAACTGCGATGCTCCGATTCCTCGCATTCTTCCCCAGTCTTTTACCACTGGCATCAGAATCGCCACCAATGGTGTGTTGTTGAAGAAGATTGACAAGAAGAAACATGTCACGTACATTCTCAGCTTCCCGATGAATGTCGATCCTGTCACTCCAAAGGTCTTTCTGGCCATCCAATCAACCACATGAGACTTCTCCACTGCTCCCACCACAAGAAACAATGTACCAATAGTAATTACAGCTTCGTTTGCGAAACCTGCAAGACCTTGATTCAAAGACAAAATCTCTGTCAAAATCACAATAATCAGTGCGATGAGGAAAAGGACTTCTGGACTGGTGATCTCAGTTGCCATCAACACGAACAATAGAACAGTGAGCGTACCGACGATACCCTGCTGCTCCTCGGAGGTGAGGGTCTCAGTCGGTGCAAATTGCGCATAAATCGAATCATCCTTGGAGCGAAATGTGGGAGAACGAGTCGGCTTCAAAGTGGGCTTTCTCGAAGGTCCTGAGGGAGCAATGGTGGGAACTGCAGTTGGTGAGCGAGTTGGAACAATAGATTGACCATCAATAAGACAGATCAAAGCGATAAAGCAGCAGAAGATCACAACAATAACAAACTGCATTCGGGATCTCTAAAAAAGTAGATTTCAACCCGGAATCAAACAATGACTTTGCCAGAGTAGATCTGGGTTGTATTATTATTGTGGTGATTGTGATGTTCATTGTTGTTAGAGTAGTAGTGGTGGAATCTTTCAAAACTTCATAACATAAAAATGATGAAATTATTTGATACCCTCTTACCTTTACTTCGTTCGATCTTTCGATGTTTCGCTTTTTCGGTGTTTGGATATTTCGGCTTTTCGAAAGAAAGAGAAACAATTTCTGAGAAAATTCTTGATTGGAGAAACGATATGAATGATGAAGAATTTTCTGAATGGATTTCACTCACATCATATCCACAATCCAAATCGAGTGATCAAGAAATTTCTAAAGACCTTTCATCATTGTTGATCATTCAAACTCATTCACGGAACATCAACTAGAAGATCAATTCTGAGAAGCAACGATCCTTCTCTCTCGTGAAAGATTTGATTTGGCTTGAAACTGAAAATCTCACTTCGTTTTTTTGTAATTGAATTACTCGTCAGCGAATTAGATCCATACATACATAGATTATTCGAATGAAGCTAATTACTTTGGTTATCTTTTGCTTTATTGCTTTCATCTGCCTTGTTGACAGTCAAAGCCAGGATCCCTCTATTTCGCCAACAGTGAAACCGACCTCCAGAGCTCCCACCATCGCTCCTTCAGGACCATCGAGAAAGCCTACTCGCAAGCCCACTCGTTCTCCGACATTTCGTGCAAAGGCCAACTCAATTTATGCGGATTTTGCCCCAACCGAAACTCTGACATCAGAGCAGCAGCAAGGAATCGTTGGTACACTCACTGTGCTGTTGTTCGTGCTGATGGCAACGGAAATCACTGGCCCAGAGGTTCTTTTTTTGATCGCGCTGATTATTGTGATTCTGACAGAGATCTTGTCTTTGTCTCAAGGCCTTGCAGGTTTCTCGAACAACGCGGTCATCACGATTGGAACTTTGTTTCTTGTGGTGGGAGCTGTGGAGAAGTCTCATGTGGTTGATTGGATGGCGAGAAAGACCTTCGGAGTGACAGGATCGACATTCATCGGGAAGTTGAGAATGTACGTGACATGTTTCTTCTTGTCGATCTTCTTCAACAACACGCCATTGGTGGCGATTCTGATGCCAGTGGTAAAGGACTGGGGAAGAATGCGAGGAATCGGCGCATCGCAGTTGTTGATGCCTTTATCGTATTCAGTGTTAGCAGGAAGTTATGGCTCCATGATCGGAACGTCGACGAACTTGACGATTCAAGGTCTGATGCAAGCAGATAGAGGCTACTCTTTCTCATTCTTCGCCCCTCTTCCTATCGGACTCGTTTGTTTCGTTGCATTATTAGCGTATATGTTGCTCTTCGGTCCTCTGATGTTACCAATGAATCGTAGTGGATTGATCCGCGAGGCGCGTGATTCCGCTAAGCAACTTATTGCAGAAGTATTAGTATCAGAACACTCTCCCGCAGTGGGTCGAAATCTTGCGTTTTTTGCTGCTTCTCTTGGTGTTGCTCCTTCATCAGTTATCAAGATTCGTCGTGTCGCATGTTCGGAACCATCTAAAGACATCGAAGGTGGTTCAAACAAGAATCGCTTCTCTGCGATCTTAGATCGCAAGTATCTGAAGAAAGCTGCAAGGTTTTGGGAGAGTGATAAGAAAAAAGCTACTGAAGAAGAAGTTGAAGTCAATGAAACACCAGATAGTCTGGAATACATTGACATCATCGCTCCTCCTCCACATGAACTTGTTGGAGCCAATGACGTGATCTTCTTATCCTCTGCTCAAGATGCAGTGGAGAAGATGATGAAGAGTATCTTGGGAGAGAGCAAAGGTCTGAAGATCTTGAAGTCAGACGTGTTGGCGCTTCCAGGGTTCGGCACAGAGGTGGTGGAGTGTGTGGTGTCGGACAACAATCCTTTCTTAGGAAAGAAGGTGTCAGAGATGGCGAAGGATTTCTCAGAGCGATATCAAGCAGCTCTGATCACAGTGCGAGGAAGAGAATGGGGCGACTTTCTCGGAGAAGAGGAACAGAAGGAAGAAGATAAGAAGGACAAAGAAGGATCTTCAGACGAAGTAGATGACAACGCTCCTCGCACCGCGACCGGTCATCGAGTACTGGAGACAGAAGAGGACACAGAGGAAGGAAAGAACAATAATAATCAAGTTATCGTCGAGTCAGAGATAGAGCTCACTACTCTAGGTGGTGAACAAAGCAACAAGGTATCAACAATTGGCAGTTCTGAAGATGTCGGATTGATCTCTGAGAAGAAGGTCTTAGAGGTACCCACTGTCAGTGAGCATATCCTCACTCTGGGTGATGTGATTCTCTGTGTCACGAATGAGAAGAATGTCAATGCGCTTTCTCGTAATCGCGATTTCTTCGTTGTGAGTTCAGTGGGTTCCTTGCCTAAACCGCTGTCCTTCTATACTCTCATCCCTGTGATTTGTTTCATTGCCATGTTGATCTTAGTGGCAGTGGAGACGATTGACATTTGTCCGGCAGCCCTCGCTCTCACAGCCTTCTTCTTCATGGGAGGCTGGATCGTTCCTGAAGATATCCCAGTGATGGTAGACATTCGATTGCTGATGTTGTTAGGCGCTTCATTATCCTTCGCCACCTCCATGACAACTTCAGGGTTAGCAGCGACGATTGCAAAGTCTATCTCTGAGGCCAATCCCTCTCCTTTCTCAGCAATACTATTAATTTACGCCATCACTCTGGTGATCACAGAACTTATCTCGAACAACGCTGCGGCTGCTCTGATGTATCCTATCGCAGTGGGTCTCGCGGATCAACTCAACGTCTCATTCAAGCCCTTCGCGATGGCAGTTTTAGTCGCCAGTACAGCGGGCTTCATGTCTCCTATTGGATATCAGACCCATGTGATGGTGTGGGGTCCAGGAGGCTATCGCTTCAAAGATTTCATGTTATTTGGTATTCTCCCTGACATCATCTATTGGCTCTTGGGATGCGCACTGACAGTTGCGCTGTTTCCTTTACACGAATAAAGTCAAGGAACACATAGTGAGTATGTGAAAGGTAGTCACTCGGTCTATGATCATAGTTCTCATCATAGGATATAAAAAGATAAATTTTTGTGTTCATATTACTTGGAATACGACATTTAACTGATTTGATTTTTAGTAGTGCAGTTTAATCAGAATAGTTTATAGATTAATTCAGCTATTAGAGCGACATGCAACGATGTATGTACCACCTCACATGTTTGCTCAATTTTCTTTTTGTTTTTGTCTTCTTTGTGTACCCTTTGCATTTCAAACCAACTTAAATAACTAAAAAGAATAGAAAACTACTGCCGTATTGATTTTAGGAGGGATCCGACCATCCTCTTACCATCTTACTTTATTTTGCTTAATTTATTTGTGGATTTACGAATCTTTGTTCAATAAGAACATAAATTAATCACAAGATCGACGACGACAACATTACGACGACTCAAAAAACAAATCTTTGATAATGTTGTGTGTGGGAGCCGTCGACCAAAAAGCGCTTTTGATCGTAGTCGGTAACTACCGAAAGCCACCAAAATTTTTTCAGTTCTGAGAAAATTCTTTGAAACAATATCTTTCATAGTGTGAATGATGTATGAAGGTTGGAGGAGTTGGAAATTTCTTATCAAATTATTCGATGATGATCACCACACAACAAACAACAAATAAGATCCAACGAGATCCAAGACAAAGACAAACACCAATCAATTCCAATACCTTGAAAGGAATTTTCTTTGCTCTGATCAACACAATTCAATTGACTAGAATTTTCTTTCCACTGGAATTGAAGATTGTGAGTCACGAACCAATCAATCCATCTTCATCACCTAACACCTCAGCAGGAACAGAAACATCAACCAAAGATTCGTGAACGAAGTAAACAAGATACGCTCACTTCACTTTTTAATTACCCTCCACGAGATCACTCGAATCTTCTGTTGAATCATTATTAATTCTGAATTATTTCCACTGATTTAGGTCTAATTTATTGACAATGCAGTTTCTTATTGTCGTGATCTTTTGTTTTATTGCTCTGATCTGTCTTATTGATGGTCAGACCAGTGTGCCTTCTCGCGCACCAACCGCGAAGCCGACATCCAGAGCTCCCACTATCGCTCCCTCAGGACCGTCGAGAAAGCCCACAAGAAAGCCTACTCGATCTCCGACTTTTCGTGCAAAGGCCAACTCAATTTACACGGATTTTGCCCCAACCGAAACTCTCACATCAGAGGAGCAGCAGGGTATCGTCGGTACACTCACTGTTCTATTGTTCGTGCTGATGGCAACGGAAATCACCAGTCCAGAAGTCCTTTTCCTCATCGCACTGATTATTGTGATTTTGACAGAGATCTTGACTTTGTCTCAAGGCCTTGCAGGTTTTTCCAATAATGCCTTGATTACTATTGGTACATTATTCTTGGTGGTGGGAGCAGTAGAGAAGTCTCATGTGGTTGATTGGATGGCGAGAAAGACCTTCGGAGTGACAGGATCGACATTCATTGGGAAGCTGAGAATGTATGTGACATGTTTCTTCTTGTCGATCTTCTTCAACAATACACCATTGGTGGCGATTCTGATGCCAGTGGTGAAAGACTGGGGAAGAATGCGAGGAATCGGAGCATCGCAGTTGTTGATGCCTTTATCGTATGCAGTGTTAGCTGGAAGTTATGGCTCCATGATCGGAACATCGACGAATCTTACAGTACAAGGATTGATGCAAGCAGACAGAGGCTACTCTTTCTCATTCTTCGCCCCTCTTCCTATCGGGATTGTGTGTTTCGCTGCTTTGCTTGTCTATATGTTGATCTTCGGTCCTTTGATGTTACCAATGAATCGCAGTGGATTGATTCGTGAAGCAAGAGACTATGCTAAGCAACTTATTGCCGAGGTACTAGTTTCAGATTATTCTCCTGCAGTGGGTCGCAACGTCGAGTTCTTCGCTGCTTCTCTTGGTGTTGCTCCTTCCTCTATTATTAAGATTCGTCGTGTGGCAGGATCCGAGGTTCAGAAAGACATCGAAGGAGGTTCAAGCAAGAATCGCTTCTCCAAGATCTTAGACTATGACTACCTGAAGAAGGCAGTGAGATTCTGGGAAGGCGAGAACAAAGAGACCATCGATGAGATCAACGAGCCTCACGAGCATGTCGAATACATTGACATCATCGCTCCTCCTCCACATGAACTTGTGGGAGCCAATGACGTGATCTTCTTATCCTCTGCTCAAGATGCAGTGGAGAAGATGATGAAGAGTATCTTAGGAGAGAGCAAAGGTCTGAAGATCTTGAAGTCAGACGTGTTAGCGCTTCCAGGGTTCGGCACAGAGGTGGTGGAGTGTGTGGTGTCGGATAATAATCCTTTCTTAGGAAAGAAGGTGTCAGAGATGGCGAAGGAGTTCTCAGAGCGATATCAGGCAGCTCTGATCACAGTTCGAGGAAGAGAGTGGGGCGACTTTCTCGGGGAAGAGGAAGAAGAGAATAAAGACAAAGAAAGATCATCTGATGAAGCTGACAATGCTCCGCGGAATGCGACCGGTCATCAACCCCTGAAGACCGACGACACGGTAGAAGAAGGAAAGAATAATAACCAAGTTATTAGTCAGTCAGAAATAGAGCTTACCCCAGTTAGCGGTGATGAAAGCAACAAGGTTACTGCGATTGGCAGTTCCGAAGATGTCGGATTGATCTCTGAGAAGAAGGTTTTAGAAGTACCTACAGTCAGCGAGCATATCCTCACTCTGGGTGATGTGATTCTCTGTGTCACTAATGAGAAGAATTTAAGTGCACTTTCTCGTAATCGCGATTTCTTCGTTGTGAGTTCGGTGGGTTCCTTGCCTAAACCGCTTACGTTTTACACCCTTATTCCTGTAGCGTGTTTCGTCACAATGTTGATATTAGTGGCTTGTGAGACGATTGATATTTGTCCAGCAGCCCTCGCTCTCACAGCCTTCTTCTTCATGGGAGGCTGGATCGTTCCTGAGGATATCCCAGTGATGGTAGACATTCGATTGTTAATGTTATTAGGCACGTCATTATCCTTCGCCACCTCTATGACGACTTCAGGATTAGCTACCACTATTGCGAAGTCTATCTCAGCCTCTGACCCAACAAACTTTGCTGCTTTACTATTAGTGTATGCCATCACTCTGGTGATCACAGAGCTTATTTCGAACAACGCAGCGGCTGCTTTGATGTATCCTATTGGAGTTGGTCTCGCAGATGAGCTGGGTGTCTCATTTAAGCCTTTCGCGATGGCGGTCTTGGTATCCAGTACAGCGGGCTTCATGTCTCCTATTGGATATCAGACTCATGTGATGGTGTGGGGTCCAGGAGGCTATCGCTTCAAAGATTTCATGTTATTTGGAATTCTCCCAGACATCATCTATTGGTTCTTGGGATGCGCACTGACAGTGGCGCTATTCCCCTTCGATGAAGTATCCAATTAATACGGATTACAAGAGATTTGTAATTTGGTAGAGAAGGTGTATTAAACTTTCTCGAATTTAATATATTTTACTTGCAATAAATATTGCTACCCAGAAGATCATAGAATATAAGATATGATTTGTGATGTAAAAGCATCAACACACACGAGTAGTGAGTAATGGATAAAATATGGAATATAAATAAGTATAATTTATAGTAGTATTATGAGTAGTAGTAGTTTATCGTATAATGAGAGTTTTCTAAGAATGCTTTCTTTGTAATTTTTCTTTTTGTTTTTGTTGTGCTTGTATTTGCCACTTATTTATGGCTTCAATGAATCACCTCATACAATATCTCCCATGCCTTATGCTAGTGATTTCATGATGATCTTTGTTGGGAGGTGTTCACTGTGTTGTGTGAAGTCTTGGTGGTTGGTAGCTTTTTTGTTTCTTCACAGCGGTGCTGTGCCCGAAGTAATTAATTATAGGAATTATAATCGCAATCATATAGTAATAGACAGGTGTTGATTGCTTTCATAAGAGATTGGGTTGTATTGTAGTGCACATGAGAACAGTTTTGATAAGATTCAATTAATTAAAATAACTATTAATTATTATCAAATAACATTATCTATCTATACATCTTAACTTCACTATGATATGATTCAATAATCTACTCTAAACTACTCACTAACTAATACTAATACCAACACTAATACAACGAATATGCTCGATGATGACCAGAATAACACTATACTATCGTATAAGAGGACATAACAGAGCGAATAACATTCACTACTCTCTCTATTCCTTCATCACTCGATCTCCAATTACTAACACTCACACGCATCACTCTTCTTCCATCCCAAGTCCCAAAGGAGAAGAAAGCTTCTCCTGATGCATTGATCTTCGCGATCACTTCCTCTGTGAATCGATCATCATCACTCAGACCATTACTTCCTGTCAGAGGGGAGTGAAAGCGAACGAGAGCTTGATTAATAATCGGCTCAGCACAAATCTCAACATTAGGAATATCTCTTAGCGCATCGATCATTTTCTTCGTATGATCACAACACTGATCGATCATCCTGGCAACACCATTCCTCCCTAAAGAACGCAGTGCTGCATAGACTGCATTCCCTCTTGCTCTCCGAGAAAACTCAGGATTCCAATCAATCTGATCTCTCGCATCATGGTTGTGAGACAGGTAAGCAGCGCGATAGGAAACAGCAGCTGACTGAGCAGTAGGGTGTCGAGTAAGCACAAAACCACTGTCATAAGGAACATTCAACCATTTATGACCATCAGTGGCCCAGGAATCAGCGAGTTCAACACCTTTCGTTAAATTGAAATACTTCGGAGATGCTCGTGCCCATAATCCAAATGCTCCATCAATATGAACCCATGCATCATATTGATGAGCTAATGGTATTAATGCTTCGAAGTCGTCGAATGCTCCGGTGTTGACATCTCCTGCCTGCAAGATAACAATAGTAAGTGAATTATTAGGATTATCAATTAACACAGATTCTAAGCTTTCTCTCTTCACACGACATTCTCTATCACAGGCAACCTTAATAATCGACTTACTTCCTAATCCTAACAGACGAACAGCGCGATCCACTGTACCGTGAATCCGCTCACTGCAGATGATTCTAATTCTAGGAACATCATACAAACCTTCCATTTCCACATCAATGCCCCTGCGAGATAATAGTTCGTGACGAGCAGCAGCAATCGCTGTCACATGAGCCATCTGACAGCCACTCACTATAGCGAAACTCGCATCAGTCGGAAGATGCAAAACATCTTTCAACCACTTCCCAGCCACCTCTTCAACGACTGCAGAGGCTGGTGAAAAACTAAATAATGCCGCATTCTGATCCCAGACAGAAGTTAACCAGTCAGCAGCGAGGGAAGCAGGCAGGTTCCCTCCTATCACCCAGCCATAAAACCTCCCACCAGTAGAGGCATGCAATCCATCTCTCATATCTGCAATAAGATCATCTATGACCTCCTCTGCAGCAACTCCTTCTTCAGGAAAAGGTTTATCGATTGCATTTATAAGATGTTGATACTGTCCTCTTGCTGCAACAGGAGTATTGTCAAGATGCTCGTAATAGGACAACGACTCCTGACAAACTTTTGGTAATAGACGAGCCAATGAACTTTCATCCATGATTTTCTCAGTAATCACTTTGGTAATCTCTATTGATCCTAATCCTAGTAGAAGATACTCTCTAAAAGTTGCAATAATAACCGCAATGACAAGATTGTTTTTATTTTACGTTGTATCCATTATCTCTTCTGATCTTATTGCAGATAATGAGATAACAGAGATAACAGAGACTAAAGGTCGCAGCCTTTAGTCTCTGTTATCTCATTAACCCGTGTAGATTAACCCGATCTGTTTGGTGAGTCTTTTGAAAGCATGTATAGCATAATCTCTGAAGGTAATAAAAGGATCCTGACATACAACATGTGTCGGATGAATGAGAGTTGTTGTGTTGTTATGTTATTTACTTTATTTTAGTATCTTTGCATCAATCACAATCTATTTACAAGCAAATCAACTAAACCAATCAAAACAAACCAAAACAAATAAAAGAACATCCTCCAACAACACACTATAACAACATCATATCATACCCTATCCATCCTATCATCCATCGGTCACATTTTAATCGAGCAGTTGTCACCGCCATAACCCGAGAAACAATTACACACACCTGAGGTATAGTCACACAGACCTCTGTTAGAGCAGTCCACCTGACACAGATTACCCGCCTCGCCCACGTCCGTGCCTCCCGTCTGAGAGATGCCAGTGCAGTTCGTCTCTATCGCTGGTGTGTCAGGGTTATCACCCGACGGACAGTGTCTAAACTGACAGCCGAGACCGAAGTACTCTGACAGCTGTCTCTCGCCGGGACCAAGCCCGACAGACCAGGACGAGTCACAGACACAGAGGTGTCCGAAGTCAGCGTCCCATGACCTCATCTTCATGTAGGTATACTCGTAGGGATAGTTCACCTTCGTGAGAGGCGCGACTGACGACTGTCTCTGAAGTCGTGACATCGAGTAACATCTGCCTCGTCCAGAGCACGTGGGAGTGCCAGGACACTTCATATGCTCACATGCGTCACCGGTAAAACCTTCATTGCACTTACAACGACCCGTATGACGATTGCACACCCCGTTATTCGAACACTCCAACACTCGATGGGCATTCTTCGCATAGAGGTTCAGATAGCTGATGTTCTTCACTTGAAGGTCAAAGGCTGACGCATTATCGAAGGAGAAGAGGTTACCGATAGCGATGCCGGTAGGACATGCCCGTGAGGAGCAGTCTGGCTGGAAGTCGTCAGTGATCGAGTAATACCTGTCATAGACCGATCCAAAGCCGTCGTTGCACTCGCACTGACGTGTGCAGTAGTTGCAATGCCCGTTGCCGTTACAGTTGCACTGGAAGCCGATGGGATTGCTCTGACTCACCGCCTGTCGCGTAGTATAGAAATAACTGTTGTTCATGTTTATGAGGAGTGACGTGGCATTGGTCGGGAGACCACAGATAGGAGTGAGAGCATTTCCATCCTTAGGAATGTTAATCCACGTCACTGCGACAGTTGTCTCGAGACCATGAGCGATGAGTTGTATGTATGAGTCAGACCACAATGACGTGGCACTCCCTTCATACCACCTCGCTGTCCACGAGTAGTTACTACTCCACGTCAGATTGTAGAGGACAGTGTAGGGGGCGGAGGTGCGAGGTATATTAATAATATTGCTCGGGTTCGCGTTGCCTGTCACTGACGTCGACACAGTGAGGGCAGGGTCTAGGGGCAGGTTGGGCGGGGCACGACTAAAGCCAGGGAGATGAATGATGACGTCAGTACCAGAGAGAATTGTCATTGGAGTGAAGAAGGAGATGTTGACGTCAGAGGGGAATTGATTTAAACCCACAGAGAAGTGCAGTGACGTATTATAGAAAAAACACCTCTTTGGGAAGGATTCGATGTAGTCGAGGTAGCCGGACACGCCACTCGTCTTGCCCAGAGGCGCCACTGACGTCACCCAGGTAGAGTTGACAGTGCATGTCTTGCGTAACTCATTCGATCGATCGACGACGATGACGTGTGTTGTGTTGGCAGAGAGGTATGACGTCACTGTGAAGATGAGGTAGGAGTTGAGGTATTGGTTGACGTAAGTTCCTTCGAAGTATTTAGCTGTCAAACCTTTCGTCTCTCCCAGGAAGACTGACGTCAGATTCTGACCATCGCTGGCCTCATAGCACGGACCTGACGTCATGCCCGGTGTGTTCACAGTAAAGGTGCTTCCGATGCGCAGATCTCTACCGAAGTTGATGTAGAGGGAGAGTTCTAAGGGAGTGCATGGCTGGGCATCGTCGGGCGTGAAGACCACACTGCCTGAGACCGTCGCTGCGATGTAGTAGGCGGTGGGACGGGCAGTCTTCCCGAACCCTCCTTCGAAGGTCGGATGAGCTGTTGGACGAGATGTTGGGCGTGACGTCGGTCTCACAGTGGGACGATACGTCAGAGTCGGGGACATGCTAGGAGTGCTCGTCGGCTGACTCGTCGGTCGCTTTGAGATGTACGTGGGCTGTGACGTGGGTGCGAAGACAGGGCTCTTCGAGTAGGTCGGTGATGACGTGGGCGTTGACGTTGGAAAGTTCGTCGGGCTGCCACTGGGTTGGCTGGTAGGTGTGGATGGGCGGGAAGAGGGCTGTCCTGTTGGTCGTCGGGAGGGTTGACTCGTCGGCTGACCTGATGGTCGGGAGGATGGTTGAGTGGAGGGTCTATGAGTTGGGCGTGACGTGGGTTGACCTGTTGGGTTCGTCGGTTGTGAGGATGGCTGTGCGGTTGGTCTGCGTGTGGGTTGTGTGCTTGGCTGTGACGAGGGCATCGAGGAGGGGCGGTCAGTGGGCATGTTCGTCGGGTGTTTCGTTAGTGTGGGGGAGTGAGTGGGTATTGACGTGGGCTGCTGTGACGGACGACCAGTCGGTTGACTCGTTGGCTGTGATGATGGTGCCCAGGTATGCCACTTCGTGGGCATGCTGGTCGGCCGTGACAGTGGTTGTGCTGACGGAGTGCCTGTTGGCTGGCTAGTAGGGTAATTCGTCGGGTGAGAGATCGGCTGACTGCTAGGTCGTGACGAGGGCCTTCCTGTAGGATTCGTCGGTTGAGAGGATGGTTGGCTCGTCGGGCGGATGGAAGGCTGTCCACTAGGCTGTGACGAGGGCTGGCCGGATGGCTGGCTGGTGGGCACTGTCGGCTGGGAGGTAGGTCGGGATATAGGTTGAGCTGATGGTTGTGAGGTGGGTTGTGATGTTGGTCGAGCAGTGGGTCTGCGAGTAGGCAGCACACTGGGCCTAGACGACACAGTGGGCAGGTGGGTGTGATGGGTCGGGCGACTCGTAGGCCACTTGAATGACGTAGGCTCTGCACTCGGATAGCTTGTAGGGTTAGAGGGTTGAGTGGTAGGTTGGCCTGAAGGTTGACTGGAAGGCTGGGAGGTGGGTTGTCTCGAGGGCTGTCTCGTCGGCTGTGACGAGGGAGAGCCTGTGGGACGACTCGAAGGAAGAGGAGTAGGATCATCTGTGATCGTTGGTCGTGATGTAGGTAACGCACTCGGACTAACAGAGGGACTTTTGGACTTCACATAGGGGTTTTTGGTGGGCATTGGAGTGGGGATGAGTGTAGGGATAGCCGAGGGACTGAAGGTCGGAACTCTCGTTGGAACCTTCGTTGGAACAGGTATTGGAGTCAAAGCAAATACCTTCCAATAGCCCCAACCATAATAAAGAATGACAATCCATTGAAAGAGCATCTTTCTTGTGATTTTCAATGATTTTCTTTTGCAGTTTCGTTTTTAGCGCACATCAAGGAATTCCTTGATATTTCCAGATAAAATAGTTGGAATTCTTAAAGAACTCTATCTCGCGATTTAACAGATTTCTTTAATATACGTCGCTAGAGGAGTCTAGAGGATATAATATAGCTAATAATAGGTGTTGCCAGAGCTTTCTATGAACCAAGAAGGTTCCAAGAGGAGGAAGCTGCTAAACAGCTGGAAAGAAGACATGAAGCAGCGAAAAGTAAACAAGAAGGTTATTTACCTGCAATGTTTGATTGTAATCTCGCATTCCTCCTGCATTTGTATGAGAGGAATGGCTCAAGAATCTTAGAAATCTACTGAAGAAGTATCCTTGAAACCTTTCGCGTGGACTGGAGCAGAGGATGTGTGTATCCCTCAAGCGATGCTTCACTTTCAACAGGAATTAGAAAAATTTGGAGTGTTCTTTGGAAGAGATCATTTCAAACTCTATGATGTTCACTCCTATCATCAACTCTTAAATGTTAATGATGAGAAATCTGAAAGCTTTTTGATGGAACTGATCTGATCATAGGCCCTCATGGCGTCGCGATGGAATCCATTACTAAACAATCATGCGTTGCTGTGGAATTAATAACATTGAAAAGAATGCGATAGAGTCTTTCTCTTCTCAAGCTATAGAGTTAATCGCATATATTCACTGATTTAGCTTCTAGCGTGTTAGTGATGATGTTAGAAAGGGCAGAAGTCGTTCAAAGCTTCTTTCATTCCCACGACCTTCATTCTTCTTATTTGAGCATGTTTCTGAAGTAAATCATCTTCTAAGCGCTATTTTGCCCTCGCTTTGAGTGTTTCTGTGAGTGACGATTGACAATGGTTATGTCACATCAAAATTATCCCATTTGTAGATATTACCTTGTGAAAGAGAGTAGCTGAGTACTTGTTGACAGTAACGCTTTGTATTGGTGTAAGTTTGCTACATTAATTGTTAATTGAAAGAAAGGAAGGAAGGAAATGGACAAGATCAATGCGAAAGGAAAAGAACATAAGCAAGGAAGAAGAGGAAGTGGAATGCTTTTAACTTCATTCAAGTCTTTCATCCGCCAATAATTATACTTCCAATAATCTGACATAATTCTCAACTATCATCAGATAGCTCGCATTGAATCAGTGTGAGGGGGTAGAGGAGAAGGGGAAAGAGAGGGGAGAGGAGGAGGACAAAGAGTGTGCATCTTTCGCTACATCGCGTATTTGGCAGTCCATTCCCTCGCTGTCGCATCATGCTGTGTTCGATTGTTCTTTAGCAATTGAGCAATCTCCGGAACTAATGGATCGTCAGGGTTAGGATCCGTTAGTAACGAGCATATAGACAGGAGAACCTTGATAACAGAGAGAAATGACGTGTGATGTGTGTTGTGACATGAAGAGTGAGAAATTCACTTACTTTCGATATAGTGAGAGCAGGAGACCATTGTTCTTTTAGAATATCCAGACAAATGCCTCCATTTGAGTTAATATTACAGTGGTATATTCTTGTCGTGAAGCTGACTTTAGGTGGCTTGAAAGGATAGTCAGCAGGGAAGTGAATATCCAAGAAAAACACTCCGCCGGAGTAAGGGGAGTCATCAGGACCCATTATAGTAGCTTGCCAATGAAATAAATCATCTCCGACTGGACCAGCAGAGCAGTTGGCCGGTGGGTCGCGTCCTAATTCTAATAGTTCTCGTTGGATTCTCTTAAGGGCCATTTTTCACTAATAACAGAAACAAATAGAGATAGAGTGAGTTCAAACGATAGAAAAATAATCGAGGATAATCGAAAAAAACAAGTAACAAAAATTATAGTTAAGGATATATGAGCTGTGGGTGTTAGCGAAGAATTCGAGAGAAAAGGATTTCAGACAGCAACACTGACTCTCTCTCTCTTTCTTTCTTAATCTCGGAGGAAAAAAAAGGGATTACTAGTATTACCTTTGAGATAATTTATAAGTAGAAGGGAGGGAGGTTGTCTGGATTGTGGAGGGAGTGGCGGATCGTCTAAGATGGTCGAGGAAGGAAGGACTTCGATGATAATTACTTTCCTTCTTATCCTTTCAAATTGCTCTGATGACCGCGTTAACATAGGTATGGGTGAATTAGAACTCTCTGGGTTCTTTATTTCATTGAGTGAGGATATCATTTATCCCATGCTTGGAGGAAATGGCTTTTAATCAGTACTTTCGGTTTTACTGGATTTAATCCATCGAACATTCCACAACCAACAAAAACTCGAAAGTTCGAATCTCCGGATACCGACTAGTCTGTTGATAACATGCCGATAGGGTGGGAGAGGAAAAGTTGTTGACTAATCCGCTAGAACGACAATTATCACGACAATTATCAGAGCATTGAGCGCTGGGTAATCCCATCATCAGTGTTTATTCGTTCAATTAGGTACTGACCTAAATTATTCAAGACATGTCATCTGTGGGAGATTATTGTCGATTAAATTTGCGAGTAAAATGTCCAACGCAACGAGGACAAGCTGTAGGCGTCCAAGGATTTGGATTAACCCACGGAGAAGATGCAATCAAACTTGTTACTACACCAGAAGCTCATCCAATCTGGTTTACAGCAAATCCTATCGTGATTCCTCGCAGTGAGTTGGTGAATTACAAGTACTGCATCATTGAAGATGGCGCGGTGAAAGTGACCGAACCAATGCCCAACAATCCGCGCCTCCTCATTCCTGAGGAAGAGGATGTGACCTTAGAGGATGAGTTTAACCTAGATTTCCTGCAGACCGTGCGCAACAGACTGATCAGTGAGGCGGAGTTAGAGGTGTCGGCGAAGCGTCTGCCTCCGTCAGAGCCCGAGAAAAACGCATGGAAGCAGTTAGGAGGCGGGTCATCTAAGCTATTCATCGTCTGCTACCACCTGCCCATCGTAATTAAACGCACTAATCGTCCTCACGAGCCTTTCGAAGCGACGTGGGCAGAGTCTCTTATAGCGAGATCGACGTCAGGCTCCATCTCCTCTACCATCAAAACCATCTGGATTGGCACAATCTCCGTGCGAGACCTAACTCCTGATGAGAAGCCCTTCGTCATCGCTCTGTTGCGTACGTTGGACTGTATTCCTGTCTTCCTCGATGATGACGTGGCCACTGCTGCCTACCAGGGCTTCTGCAAGACGATCATGTGGCCTGTCTTCCACAACGTCGATCCTCTAGACCAGATCCATGCTGCCTGGAACCTACCACCAACGTCATCGTCTTCACTGGCCTCCACACTGGGTCTGACGTCAGATCAAGCTCAAGCACTGAGTGAGCCTTCGAGTTACAGAGGATCGCCCAACCCAACCCCAAGCCCAGCCGCGCAAGACAGTCCGAAGTCAGGGAATAACTCGCGTAAGCAGCGGTCGCTGTCGTCGCTGGAGGCGGAGAGCAAAGTGTTGGAGTGGAATAAGAAGGAGGAGGAATACTTCGAGTGCTATCGTCAGGTCAACCAGATCTTCGCCACCACTCTCCTCGAACTTCTACACGACAATGACGTAGTCTGGGTACATGATTATCATTTAATGTTGGTGCCAGGTCTGGTGAGACCTGTGCTGTCGTCAGAGAAGAGTTCTCTGAGGAATGTGAAGATCATCTTCTTCCTGCACATTCCCTTCCCTACGTCACAGATCTTCCGCACCTTGCCTGAGTCCGTCCAGCTATTACAAGCCATGGTCAGTGCTGATCTCGTCGGATTCCATGCCTTCGATCACGCACGTCACTTCCTTAACGCCACGAGAAGAACGCTGGGCTTCAGATCGCACACACGTCAGGGCGGCATGCTCACAGTGAGCGTGAAGGACAGAGAGGTCATCGTGACGATGTCTCACGTGTCGGTTGAGACTGATCGCCTTGACATCGCTCTCGCTAGTGCTGAGACGAAAGCTCTGGCGGAGGAATACGCCAAGAAATACGCCGGGCGGAAGATTATCGTCGGGATTGACGTCTGTCAGCGTCTGTCTGGCCTCGCGTTGAAGTTGTTTGCAATGGAGAAGCTGTTGAGCGAGTATAACCTTGCAGAGAAAGGAGGGATCGTTCTGATTCAACGAGGCATACGTCAGGGCTCTCGATTAGAGGATGAAGAAACCACGTCAGCAGATGTCCACAAACTAGTCAATTCCTTAAATCAGAAGTATGGCAATAAGTTTGCCGCTGCTACGCCATCAGCGAATGGAGATGGTGTGATATCATCGTCGGCGCCGATCGTCATTGACTACGCGGAGACGACGAACTTCAAGGGCATCTCCCTTAACGAGAGACTCGCCCTCTACCTCGTGGCAGACATCTTCCTGCTGACGTGTATCAGAGAAGGACTGAATCTCCTCCCGCTGGAGTACATCTACGCTCGTCGGGAACTACCTCGAGGAGGTGTGGTGGTGACGTCAGAGTTCTCTACCTGCGCTACATTGCTCAACGGTGCTCTGAAGGTGAATCCCTTCTCCCCGAGCCACGTCAGTGATGCGATCTTACAAGCATTGTCGATGTCAGCGAAGGACTGTGACTATCGACGTCAGAGAGATCTTCCCTTTATCGTGTCTCATCCGTCATCGCTCTGGACGAAACACATCCTCAACGAGTTAGAACAGCTCAGAGCACAGGTAGGACACGGCAGAACCACGCCACGCAAGTATCCCGCACTCCTTGCACAGAACAACATCGTCATCGCCTATGAGAACGCGGCGAGAGAAGTGGGCATCACGCCCATGGGCACGAGGGTCTTTGTCTTCGACTATGGCGGTACGCTGCTGACGAAGGAGAAGTTCGACATCTATCTGAAGCAATCGCTGTCAGCGATCTCAGGCAGACGACCGCCAGAGAGCACGATGGCGATGTTGAAGAAACTCAGTGAAGATCCTCTCAATATAGTGGTAAGAGATGACATGACGCCATTCCCTCCTACTCCTACTCACTCACTACTATAGATCGTGGTCACAGGTCTGACTCGAACGAAGTTAGGAAATATCTTCCAGGATCTGAAGAACGTCACTATCGCCACGTCCAATGGTTTGGTCTTCTCGTTGGGAGAGAATCTACAGGCTCTTGCTAAGAGAGGCACCGGGAGTCCAGGAGTTGTGCAGACCGGCACTACGGCACACCTGACACCAGTCCCCTCCTCAGTACTTCTCACACCCCTTGTGGCACCTGGCGTGGGCAGCACGAGTGTCAGTGCTAGTAATAGTGCGAAGATCGCTACTGTGACGTCATCCTCCTCCCTCGCCCCTCCTGTGAGACACATCGAGACAGCAGATGGTCGCAGCTGGGAGTACATCAATGGCAACATCGACTGGGACGCGGTCAACGGCATCGCCACGCCCATCATCACTCGCTTCACCTTCCGCACTAACGGCACCTGTCAGTCACTGCGCTTCCCTGGCGTGGGATGGAGTTACTTTGGCGCAGATCCTGAGTGGGGCACGAAACAAGCCACACAACTCACTGTGAGTGACACACGTCATATTCCTTCCCTCTGACGTCATCTCACCTCATATATCTCTCTAACGTCACATAGGTCGAGTTAGAGGCAGCCCTCGCAAACCATGACGTCACAGTCACTACCTTAATCCCTGGCTCCATCGAGGTAGTGCCACGCACTCTGAAGAAGGGCAACGTGGTGTCCATCCTCTTAGACCGCGTCGTCGCTTGTCGAGGCGGTAGACTACCGGCAATGGTAACGGTAATCGGCGACGAGGAGGTGGATGACGGCATGTTCGAGGCAGTGTACGACCACATCGCCAAGTCTCCTCCGTCAGCACAGTTGCGACGAATGAAGACCTTCGCCATCACTGTGGGCAAGAGGTACTCGCCCGCCAACTATTACGTGAATGACGTGGCGGTAAGTCATATCTCTCCTGTATTTCTCATCGCTCTGATGTCTTCTATCTATCTTAATATAGGACGTGGAGGCGATCTTACAACTCCTCACCCATTCGAATTAGACGATGATGACGTCACACTGCTGTGTCACAATACCCCCACCTCAATTCTCTCTTGCTTTCTTAGCTCTTTGTCTTTCCTCCTCTCTCTCATTCTCTATCGCTCTCTATCTCTATCTCTATCTCTATCTGTGTGACGTGTTTATGTAAGATAACTTTGACTGACAATAGAATAGAGTGTGATGACGATATAACATTATTTTAAATAGGCAACACACCACCCTAGGCCAGACTCTCTCTACAACAGTATGTAGAGGTGGTTGAGTTGTATTGTGTTGTATTGTGTCGCCTATGCTCTAGCAACAAGTCAGGCTTGAGTAATCACACCAGATAGATTAGAAGAAATAACAGCGTGAAGTCAACTCACTCTTGATGTACCCTCGAATCATTCAAACAGTCAGAGAGGCGCTTCCATATACTATCCCTCCATATAACAGACTCTAAGCAAATCCTCAACGAAGAAAACAACAACATAAAACCAAAGCGAACTAAAAAAAAAAGGAAAAAGAAGAAGAAGGGTCTAGAAGCAAACAGAATGAGGAACAACGTGTAACTTGATTCTTTGTCCTGTTTTATGGCCAGAAATGAGCTCTGATTCCTGCATATCTTAACTCTTGGAAGAAGTTAAACGCATGCAATCGATCGAGAGTAAAGCCATTGATATCGCTGGGAATGTAATCGTGATCCCAACAACACGGTCCCACCACCTCACAGTGGAAGTGCAGCTCGAAGAAGAACTCGTCGATCTTTCTGTGATACTTCGGGTTTCGCAGGATCTCCAGTGCGATCGGTAGCTCCACCGATGATCTGTCCACGTCTAACTTGAACGCCACGAAGTCTCCCTCCTCCGCCACCTCATCGATCTGACGCAGCACCGAGTGAGTCTCCGAGTAGTTCGCGCTGATCGGTGTGTTGTAAAAGTGCAGCAGAGAGATGAGGTTTGCAGGCACATCACTCCAATACCTCGTCCCATTCACTGCTTTCATCTCCCAAGCCATCGCCTTGTCGAAGCTAATGCCTCGTTGTTGGTAACCACACAGCATCCATGCGAGTGACGTGTCGAAGGATGACGAGCCAGCGTCGAAGAGGAAGTGTCTCCCGGTAGAGCCACTGTGAGATCTAGAGAAAGCCAAGGCACCACTATCTTGTAACAACACGAAGTCCCGAGACAGCAAGTAAGAAAAGGTTGCGGCAGCATCTGGTCCTTGGTAAGAAGGTATTTTCCCTTCTGAGTTAACAATGATACCAGGATCTCTCTCTAGCTCGGCCGCTGCGATATAACCCCTCACATCTCGAGCAAAGAACGACAACGGCTCGATGTACTCCACCCATGTGTGATTCACACCTCCCCCACAACTCCTCCTCACTATGAACCGAGACAGGTACTCACTCTCTGCAGACGCCAAGTCACTGGAATTACCTCTCTCAGGCGCTGACATGTGCTTCTTCACCACCTTCATCACCTCGATCGACTCATCATACTCCTCATACACTATCTTGCGAATCGCTAGATATCGCTCCCATTCCTCCTTCTCTCGCATCGCATCAATTCTCTCCACCAGCGATCTGTGTCGATCCTCATACGCACTAGGCTTGTACTGTCTGCTCACCTTGCAAGAAGAGCCTCGATGATGTCTCGACTCTGAATGAGCAGAGTTGGGAGATTTGTGCCAAGTATGGGTGGGATGGGAGTGGAGGAGAGAGCAGCAGATGGGCTTCCCATTGAACTCACAATCAAAGTTCACACTGACTTCTTTCCACGGTTCAATCGATTGAGCCATCCAACTCATCAGAAGCAAATCAATAGCTAGCAAAATAAGCAACCTCGTCATTCTGATGCATGTGCAGTGCATGTAGTTGTTTGTTCCAGTCAGTCAGTCGTCAAGTCTTCGAATAGTCTTATCATCAGATACCGGAGAGATAATTCCCGAAGAAATCCTAAAGAATTCCTTCATAATTCTCGGATTTCTCTGGGAATTCATGGAAAATTTCAAAAAATAAAAGAAATCAATGGTTAATGACATTACAAAGATCCGACGAGTAATTTTCAATCATCAATCATCTAAAGATTGGGCATGATAAGAAGACAAAATTAACAAAACAAAGAATAAGACTATGACGTGATAAAGCGAAGGCAATAAAATAGAGAAAAGAAAAGCCATCTCATCTCATGGCCAGAAATGAGCTCTGATTCCTGCATATCTTAACTCTTGGAAGAAGTTAAACGCATGCAATCGATCGAGAGTAAAGCCATTGATATCGCTGGGAATGTAATCGTGATCCCAACAACACGGTCCCACCACCTCACAGTGGAAGTGCAGCTCGAAGAAGAACTCGTCGATCTTTCTGTGATACTTCGGGTTTCGCAGGATCTCCAGTGCGATCGGTAGCTCCACCGATGATCTGTCCACGTCTAACTTGAACGCCACGAAGTCTCCCTCCTCCGCCACCTCATCGATCTGACGCAGCACCGAGTGAGTCTCCGAGTAGTTCGCGCTGATCGGTGTGTTGTAAAAGTGCAGCAGAGAGATGAGGTTTGCTGGCACATCACTCCAATACCTCGTCCCATTCACTGCTTTCATCTCCCAAGCCATCGCCTTGTCGAAGCTTATGCCTCGTTGTTGGTAACCACACAGCATCCATGCGAGTGACGTGTCGAAGGATGACGAGCCAGCATCGAAGAGGAAGTGTCTCCCAGTAGAGCCACTGTGAGGTCTCGAGAAGGCCAAGGCATCACTATCTTGTAACAACACAAACTCTCGAGAGAGAACATAAGTCTCAGGCCATGGGAGATAAGAAGGGATTTTCCCGTCTGAGCTAAAGACGATACCAGGATCTCTCTTCAACTCCGCTCCCGCGATATAACCCCTCACATCTCGAGCAAAGAACGACAACGGCTCGATGTACTCCACCCATGTGTGATTCACACCTCCCCCACAACTCCTCCTCACTATGAACCGAGACAGGTACTCACTCTCTGCAGACGCCAAGTCACTGGAATTACCTCTCTCAGGCGCTGACATGTGCTTCTTCACCACCTTCATCACCTCGATCGACTCATCATACTCCTCATACACTATCTTGCGAATCGCTAGATATCGCTCCCATTCCTCCTTCTCTCGCATCGCATCAATTCTCTCCACCAGCGATCTGTGTCGATCCTCATACGCACTAGGCTTGTACTGTCTGCTCACCTTGCAAGAAGAGCCTCGATGATGTCTCGACTCTGAATGAGCAGAGTTGGGAGATTTGTGCCAAGTATGGGTGGGATGGGAGTGGAGGAGAGAGCAGCAGATGGGCTTCCCATTGAACTCACAATCAAAGTTCACACTGACTTCTTTCCACGGTTCAATCGATTGTGCTATCCAACTCATCAGAAGTAAATCAATAGCTATAATTAAGATCAGAAATGTCCTCATTGTGATATGATGCAGGTAAAGTGAAGTGACTGAAGTTATAAGATAATAGCTTTAGACTTTAGACATTTCCCATAGAATTCCTATAGAATTCCTTCATAATTCCAGCACTTCTCTTGACATTCTATATTAAGTAATTCCCCTGAAACTTTAAGGAAATGTTTAGTCTCTAAACACTGTTAGCCTCTTCTTTATTTATATCTATATATATATCCTTTTGAACTCATTCATGATCAAAGTTTAAGCGATTGAAACGAAGTAGTTCTTGAGAATTCTTCAGAAATAAAACTTTTATACGAAGTAGGACAAAACCCGTTACTACAGGTGATTATATTTTTATAAAGTAAAGTAAACCATCAAATCAAGCCATACATTATTGTTATTATTATGCTGAAACTATTTAATATTAATGAAGCAACTATTCGTTATTTTGGTTCAAATCAAATGAATACCAAACTCATCCTTAATTACGATCAAAGAGATATTGTTCTATTCGATGAAGAATGTCTCGTAACAAGTATTCCCAATACGATTGATGAACTGTGTCATTTAAGTGATGGCTTCCGACAGTGGTATACATCTGCTGTTGAATTTAATAAAAGCCTTTCAAGTGACAATTGGATGGTAATGAAGTTTTATGTTGATTTAATCATCGACACGACACGTTTAGACACTACAAAGAATACGAGTAGCAGTTATCAGAGTAAGATCACATATTCGAATAAGATTAAACCATATCATGATGAAATTCATTAATTTAAGGTAATAATATCCCTGGAAGAGATCTTCCCAATATTTTACAGTCTTTCCGTTGACGCGAGCCATTGTCACGATTGTCTCGATTGTTTTGTTCAGTATGAACTAAACAGTGAACAAGATAGGAGGAGACGGTGAAATTATCGTTGAAATTTGGGCAAAGTCGCGAAGGTGTTGTCGAAAGCAGTGCAGAAACGCCTTTCTACGTCATCGCTCATCAAGTCCACCCGGTTCGTTCAGTCTACTCATTCATGCCTCCCGGTTGCTTTCTCTCGAATTTCGTTTATCAAGAATAGATTTATCATTTTTCTATTAAATGCATTTATTTTTCATCAAATACAATCTCATGTTAAAAGCTCCAAACACCTCATGCATAACATTCTCTGTCTTTCTCTGTCCCTATCTTTTATCTACTTCTAGTGATGAGCATCCTTTCGCTGAGGTAAAAGCGGTAATGGTAATATCGCTGAAGAATCTGAATATCATCAAGAAGCCTTCCACAAAACTCTGAAAATATTTAGAATATAACAAAATGATGGACGAAAAGAAAGGTGATAAGATAGGAATGATAGTAATGGTATTTCATCTCGTACTGACGAAGAGAAACTCAGCGGGGAAGGAGGTACAAATGTGCGTGTTGTTATTGCTCTTTGTTGAACCTAATTCCCTAAGGTTTCCAGTGACGGTAGATAATGACTCGGAAATTTAAAAAATTAAAGAACAATCATTGAAGGAACATAACAACAACAACAACAACAACAACAACAACAACAACAAAAACAACATTGAAAATATCCGATCCATCAGTAATTTTCAATCATCAATCATCTAAAGATTGGGCATGATAAGAAAACAAAAATTAACAAAACAAAGAATCAGACTATGACGTGATAAAGCGAAGGCAATAAAATAGAGAAAAGAAAAGCCATCTCATCTCATGGCCAGAAATGAGCTCTGATTCCTGCATATCTTAACTCTTGGAAGAAGTTAAACGCATGCAATCGATCGAGAGTAAAGCCATTGATATCGCTGGGAATGTAATCGTGATCCCAACAACACGGTCCCACCACCTCACAGTGGAAGTGCAGCTCGAAGAAGAACTCGTCGATCTTTCTGTGATACTTCGGGTTTCGCAGGATCTCCAGTGCGATCGGTAGCTCCACCGATGATCTGTCCACGTCTAACTTGAACGCCACGAAGTCTCCCTCCTCCGCCACCTCATCGATCTGACGCAGCACCGAGTGAGTCTCCGAGTAGTTCGCGCTGATCGGTGTGTTGTAAAAGTGCAGCAGAGAGATGAGGTTTGCTGGCACATCACTCCAATACCTCGTCCCATTCACTGCTTTCATCTCCCAAGCCATCGCCTTGTCGAAGCTTATGCCTCGTTGTTGGTAACCACACAGCATCCATGCGAGTGACGTGTCGAAGGATGACGAGCCAGCATCGAAGAGGAAGTGTCTCCCAGTAGAGCCACTGTGAGGTCTCGAGAAGGCCAAGGCATCACTATCTTGTAACAACACAAACTCTCGAGAGAGAACATAAGTCTCAGGCCATGGGAGATAAGAAGGGATTTTCCCGTCTGAGCTAAAGACGATACCAGGATCTCTCTTCAACTCCGCTCCCGCGATATAACCCCTCACATCTCGAGCAAAGAACGACAACGGCTCGATGTACTCCACCCATGTGTGATTCACACCTCCCCCACAACTCCTCCTCACTATGAACCGAGACAGGTACTCACTCTCTGCAGACGCCAAGTCACTGGAATTACCTCTCTCAGGCGCTGACATGTGCTTCTTCACCACCTTCATCACCTCGATCGACTCATCATACTCCTCATACACTATCTTGCGAATCGCTAGATATCGCTCCCATTCCTCCTTCTCTCGCATCGCATCAATTCTCTCCACCAGCGATCTGTGTCGATCCTCATACGCACTAGGCTTGTACTGTCTGCTCACCTTGCAAGAAGAGCCTCGATGATGTCTCGACTCTGAATGAGCAGAGTTGGGAGATTTGTGCCAAGTATGGGTGGGATGGGAGTGGAGGAGAGAGCAGCAGATGGGCTTCCCATTGAACTCACAATCAAAGTTCACACTGACTTCTTTCCACGGTTCAATCGATTGAGCCATCCAACCCATCAGAAGCAAATCAACAGCTATTAGAATAAGAAATGTGCTCATTGTGATGCAGGTCGAGTGAAGTGGCTGAAGTAATAACAGTACTATACTATACTATACTATATACTATACTGTACTATCCTGCTTTAGAGATTTCCCAAAGAAATCCCATAGAAATCCTATAGAAATCCTATAGAAATCCTTCATAATTCGAGGATTTCTCTTGCTCCTTCATTAATCATATTAATATATATAATATCATGGATGTAAAATTTAGATCAAATAATGTCTGAAGAGCTCAAAAAATATGTAGCAGAGGCTGGACTCAATTTCGATGAGTTGACAAATGATGAGAAAAGAATCTCGAAAAGAGATTTTGAGGAACTTAAAATTAAAAGAGAATTTTCTGCTTTGCTAGTCACAGAAGAAGCCTTGGCGATTCACAGCACCACCAGCTTTGAAGAGCTGTTATTATCTGTAAAGTCCCTGATTTGTTGAGAGCGATTAATTCCAAAAAGTGATTAAATTTATTTACTTCTTGAAAATATGAAATCAAATTAGAAGTCGAAATCGACTCGCGGTTTCAATAATAGTGTTGCTGTTGTTTTATTATAGTGTTGATAAGCACTGATTGTGATTGTGATTGTGTTGTTATTGCTGTCGTGATTCTTTTTGAGGTGATGTCGTTGGTGAAGAGTTCAGGACAGAATGTGAATCGGATCAAGGTTCTGATAAGAAGGTGAGACAGTATTTCATTGCCTGAAGTGATTCCTTGTTTTAATTAGCGAATCGAAAAGTTTGAACTTTTCAAAGACACAAAGATACTACTAACACTACTTCCTCATCAACAGAAGTGCTGACAGCTCTGGCACTACAACAAAATAACAAACAAGAAGGAGGGAATGATTCGCTTCACTGCTAAGATGTATCATCGCTGTTGAGGTAACACTACACTAAGATTACACGTCATAGTCTCGACACTACCTAACAGATTCATTTGATCTTTTCTTTACAGTGGAAAGAATCAGGTCTCAGGTGAGAGCTCCCAGACCCAGCGGAGCATCGAATCACGTCACTCCTCAGAAGCAACCATTAGGCCCACAAACAGGGCCAAAGGAGGGACAAGTCCCAGCCATCATCATCCCATCGTCCATACTAGAGGTCAGTCGAGGGGATTTGCTGCACTTGATGAAGCCAGCACAAGTCGGATCACCGACACTGCGAAGGAAATAATAAACTCCACTCCACCAATTAAGCTTTGGCAACACCTTTCTTTTCTTGGTTTTCTTCTTTTTCGTCTTCTTAACAACTGTTCTCGGAAGAAGAAGCTCATCAGTCAGAGTGCCTGTGTCTTCTGTCTCTGTGAGAGGGTTGGTAGGACTTGACTCTGATGAGGGATTTCTCTGCTGAATAGTTTTCATCAATTCTTTCTCTTTCCTCACACTCTTGTGCATGCTTTTCATCGTGGATGAAGAGGAGGACAAGAGGAAGATGAGGAGGAGATAGAAGACGATAAAACCTATTCTTCCCATCATCTTCTATTATCTTATTCTTATCTTATATTATCTTCTATTATCTTATTCTTATCTTCTAATGTTATGTGACGAATCTCCAATCCCCGATTTCTCCTTCCCCATTTCCCCAATTCCCCACTTTTAGTTGTACAGTATTATTGTAAGTCGACATTACTCGATTACATTCTCAACCATCCACAACTACCAGCTACCAGCGGTATGAAAGAGAACCAATAAAGAACACAACATTATAAACATAAACAAAACCAGTAAATGGTCTGAAAGGTGAAAAATATTATAGTAGCTCTGGTATGATATCTAAGGTGCTGGAACTACTTGAGTTTCGTGCCGACGAACAGAGGAGAAGATCGCAGCACGAAGAATATCACAATTAGCGACGAGATACATTGAGCAAAATCGATCGATATAGACAGGTAGGCTGGCATACAAGTCCCTCTCACATGGTACTTTAACCACACTTTCATACTGTCTACAACTCCAACGAAAGTCAGCACTCTCTCTGGGGAAACTCGAGTCAATGAATATTATCTGGTGAATCTTTGCATCCAACTTCGGCATCTCGCCGCCGTTTCCGTCATCGTCATTGTCATCATGACTCTTCTCCTGCATCGAAGGACATCCGATCTGTGGTAAGAGATCAATCGCAGGCTTGATATGATGTATTGGATATTTAGAAGTTGGGAAGATATAGAGCTGGGATGGAGGCACGAAAAGTAATCTCATCATATTCCACACAGCCTAAGTTAGGAAGAAGTTAGATATCTTCAATAAGTATGAGATAAGAGGGTTTACCTGCTCTGTCCATCTTAACTCCATGTCAGATCCCGATCGAATGATATGCTTCCTATAATCTGATACAAGAGGAGAGAAGTAGAACTCCACATTGATCATAAAGAAGCAGCCAGGATACACTATTTTATCCCAGCCGTCAGTTGTCAAGCCGTCTAGTGATGGTGGGGTAATATGGTTGAAGAGATCCCCCACTGGCGTCGTATAGTTCCTAATCGTCATCCAATAGCGAGTGAATTCAGGCAATCCTAAGATATACGGTGACATTTCGATGACGTATCTTTCTCTCACTGCCATGAAAATCTGATTTTCAGTGAAAGATTCGATGATGTTGAAGTCAATCGAATCCATCATGAAAAGATCGTCGTCAGTGAAAAGCACATAAGAGTATTTCATGTGATAGACGAAGTCCATGGCGAAGGTCAGCCTCCACCTCGCATTCAGATGATAGTCAGCAGAGAACTGATGGCGATGCTTCCACGTATCAAAGGAATCTAGATCCTTAGGGATGGTCCAGCTACTTGCTGGGATTGGAAGGATTATCACTGAGGGGAACTCCTCGAAAAGCCAGTGAGGGAGAATAGATGCTTCGTCTGTCGAAACCCAAAGATAAACATCGATTGGTGTGTGAACGCTGAGATGATCGTAAAGCTTTCTCAACGAGCAATGCAGGTGATGAATATGCCATAGAATAGATTCAGGGAGGGGATGAACGATGGAGTGAGAGAAAGACATCATTAGCGCCAATCTTCCTTTAGTGCTGGAAATATGATGCATATTGAGAGTCTTGTAAGCTTCTTCTGCTGACATCAGAACATCTTTGGAGTACTGATCACTCACATCCTGACTTGCGAGGAAGGAATCGAGTAGTACTAGTAGTATGAGTAGTATGAGTGTTAATGAGACGATATTCAACATTTATGCTCCGAGCAGAAACCGGGTTCAGAAACCGGGTTCTTATCACATTTGAAAAAAGCACAGTCTTTTCATACATACAGCGATATTAAATTAAGAAGGAAGAATAGATACAGAGAAGAGATTTTGAGAGGTGAATTAAGTGCTCGTAGTCGTTCCAGGTCTTGTAAGTTTCAATGCCTGACAGAACTCATTACACTTGTGTGTTTCGAAGAATTTCCCGATACCCGGTCTGCCCAGGTTCGTCCCGCCAAAGCGAGTGACATCGACGAAATGCACAGCGGGATCTGTGAGGAGAAAACGACGTTCTGCTGCATTATATCCCCCTTGACAATCCACCACCAGCATCCTCTCATTGCTGACCTGGTAGGTCCAGTGAGAGAAGGCCTGCACTGCTGCGTGGTTCGTGCCTGTGATATGAATGGGATTAGGCGCACAGAAGCCTGAGTTGTTATTGTACTTCTCAAAGGTATCAGGGATCTGACTCTCCTGAATCATAAACGGCTGAGCGACCGGTGTCCGACGCTGCATGAATTGGATGATGCATGCATCACAGAAGTCGATGCGAGGACAGCTCTCAGGCTTTACTCGATTGAACTCGATGCTCAAAGCCTTAGCTGCGCGGTGACAAGCCAGAAATGCTTGATATCGTTCCTTTGTGAGGTGTTCTGGAGACTTCGCGAGTGATTCCTTCAAAACAATCGCAGTTGACGTGGTCAAGCCGGTAATGAGCTGGCCGTAATAAGCAGCTCGCATCTCCCCCTTAGCGAAGGGAGAAGGCGCGACCTTCACTCGAAACAACTCTCTGTCAGGGAAGTCTGAGATGCAGTCATCGTCGTCAGAGTAGGTGATATTGTCGAATAACTCATCCAAGGACTTGGGCATCTTCATTTCGAATCTCAGCGTTGACTCCACAGCGACCACCTCCCACCTAGGAATTTTCGGGTCGAGCACTACATCTCTTTTTGAGACCTTTCCGTCATCAGTGCGCGCTGAAGCTGACAAAGACTCCGAGAAGGTCGTCGTCACTGACTTCGTGATAACACTCATCATGTCCCCACTAGCAGTCATTGGGGTCGTAATGATATACGGAGGATTGGTATTCCCTGCCAACTCATTGAACTTTGAAATCTAAATAATTGTTCGAACAATAAGATGATAGTGTACTGTCATAGTATGAGAGGTTCTCTCTTACCATTATGTCAGTCTTATCTTTGATCTTGCCGAAGAAGTATTGCACTTTATTCGCTTTTAGTCCCAGTAAGATGTCACCAGGCATCAAACCGTTAGGATCGCCTTTAGGATAGTCGTCACTGCAAGAGGCACTATGGTATTCGCTACCATGGCACGGAGCATCGCCAATGTGATAGAGGATTCTCGTCTCTGATTCCCATTCTAATGCACGCACCACATGTAACCCTCCTAGCACATCCTCCGCATCATCTCCCCCTCCCTTCGCCACCTGACTCCCAACCATAGTCTTAAACTCCTCGATGTTCAAAGTAAACCGCATGACAGCCAGTCGCTCTTCTTTGTCACAATGATCGCGATAACCGATGAACGCCAGGCGCAGAGAGACTCCGGGATGTAAAGACTTGATGTTCGTGACGAACTCGGTAATGTTCGTCTTTGTCGCCTCAATGTAAGAACTCATTGATCCAGTGCAGTCAAGCAGGAAGACAATGTCTAAAGACGCGGCTCTTCTTAACTTCTCCTCTAACAGAGGAATGAGCTTCTTCTTCTTCTCAATCGCCTTTGTCTTCTCCACTGCTCTTCTGTGTTTCTCCTTCTCTTTTTCCAACTTCCTTTCCATCTCTAGAAGCTCTCTTCTCTTCGCTTCCACGGCAAGGTCGAAGGTGGATGGAGGGGGAGGAGCCGTAGGGGTTAGAGCTGGAGGAGGAGGAGGAGGAGGAGTCACTGAGTGCATTGAATAGGAGGGAAAGGGAGCTGGTGGAGGAGTTAAGCTGGTTGAAGGAGGCGTGGTTTCAGGGGGAGCGATGAGAGTTGTCTTGCGTCGAACATCCAAGAATTTTCGATATTCTAAACGAGCGACAGCGTTCTCTACATCTTTCAGCATCTCTGGATCGTCATACACATAAGCCAGGTCTTCCACAAGCTTGGCTTCGAAGTTATCCTGCAATACATTTCTTAATTTCTCTGTAAAACTAAGAGGGAGAAGAGTGTTCAGAGGAGTCAGATTAAGGAGAGAGGGTCGACTCACTTGAAATGGTTGAACCATTCTTCTAAGTCGTTACCTCCATAGTTCGTGGCCATGGTTTACGACTGAGAGTTGTTCGTTGTTAGTTTATAATTGATAGTTTATAAGGTAATTGTTAGTTTATAAGGTATTTGATAGTTGATATGGATGATATGGTGTAATTGATTTGTGAGGAGAGCAGTGTCTTCACTTCAGAATTTAAGAGAGACCGAGCAAGGATACCAATCTTCCACTAGACTTGTGAAAATAAAGAGAGAGGAGAGTGCAAAACACGAAAACCCAAAAATACGAAAAACATAATTACACAATTGAGTATTTCTTAGGGATGATTAGTCGAAGCATGAAAGAAAGATAGGAAGAATCTACAAAGATCTTCCTTGAGCTTCAATGAGGAGATGATATCAGAGGACTAGACAAAACGAATACCCTTAACAAAGTAAACAAAACAAAACAAAATCCTTCTGACGATCCAAAAGAGGAAATGACTGGTGGATGCGATCAGGTCTTATTTGAAGGACAATAGCTCGCCCATCGTCTTCGCTCGCGTGTATCCTCGCTCCATCTGCTCCTTCTTATCGAGAATATTCGTCACGAACTTTATCACTAGCAAGGTGGGACAAGGACTCTTTGGTTGCTTCGCCTTTGGCCACTCAGCGCCAGTCACCTACAAAATAAACAGAGGGTGAGTGATGTTAGTCAGAGAGGGAAAGCACTTACTTGTGTCGAGTATTTCCACATCACATCAGCGGTTTCTTGGTCTAGCACCTTGTCCGACTGGTCGTTCTCATAGATGGAATCCCAACCACCGCCAGCACCGCCTGCACCGACGATCTTTCCTTTGTTCTTCAGGGCATCCATACCACGTCCCTCACGAGGCCCGCCATTCCACGACCAATAGGCTCCAGACTTGACACAGCGAGGATCTGTGATCACTTGAAAGAGTCGCTGCCCTGCCTCTTCCTCTGTCACGAAGCCGCCTGTGATGTACTTCATGAAGACCGGGAAATACTTGCGGAACCACGGCCTCTTCTCTCGGAACAGCGGCGACTCGGCGATACAGCCAGGATAGATAGAAGAGAAGGTAATGCCAGTGCCTCGATGATACTTCTGATGTAGAAGATTTGCTGTCATCATGATGCACATCTTACTGTGAGAGGTGTGACGAGAGTGAGACACGTTGTGTCAGAGAGAGATGATGACGTCACCTGTCTTTGTAAGCTTTAGCACCATTGAAATTAAACCCATCGACCATGGCAATAGGTTTCTTCGCACCGTTCTTCAGTCCCTCGAGCTCTCTGAGGTCAGCGATGGGGTAGACGCCGCCTCCGCCGACAGTGTTGTCGTTACCGGTAACAGAGCCAACCATGATCACACGCGCCTTCTGAGCCTCTCGCATGTCATCGATCTACGACAGATAGGTGAGGTATGAGGGAGGGTGGTGGGAGGGGAAGAGAGGGTACCAGGAGAGAGGTCATGAGGAAGTGGCTGAGGTGGTTGATCTGCAGCTGTTGCTCGATGTCGTCCTCTGTGTACTTCGCATGGTCTAATGTCGGCTGATAGACTGCAGCATTGCAGACAAGTCGGTCTAGTGGTTTGCCGATCTTGAAGGTCTTGAGGTCGTCGACGAAGGCTCTGACGGACGCGAAGGAGGCCAGATCGCACTTCATCGCAGTGAAGCTGCTCAGGTCGAAGCCTTCTTCCTCTGCGATCGTCTGCATCTTATCAAGGTCTCGCACTGCTCCTATGACGTGCCATTTGCCTGTCTGCAGCAGAGCTTTGGCGGTCTGCTTCCCGAGTCCAGACGACGTCCCAGTGATCACACAGATCTTCTTATCGCCGAACTTCTGGTTCTGAGCGATTTTCTCTTGCATCTTCTGGAACTTTGGTAGTTTAATCTACAGAAGTGTCAATGATAATGATCAGCTGGTCGTGTCAATCACAGGCGAGAGAACAAAGGAATCTCACATTGCCAAGGAAGGTGAAAGCGAAGGCACTTTCATGGATCCAAGTAAAGCAGATTGCGAATAGCAAGAAGGTGATAACCATCATCGTCTTCATGGTCTGATCGCCTCGGAATCGTCGCTTGAAGGAGGAAAGATTTGACAGGGAAAGCAGCGATTCTCTCACTATCAACACACAGCACAGGCGCATTATACGCCTGTCGGTACACCACCGACATCATGTCGGCAGACAAGGATTCTCACTCACAACAATTTTGTCGGTACACTACCGATTGAACTTCGTGCGCACTTCCACTGAAGTTCAACTGGCGTTCAACTGGCGTAAATCTCGCCACTCTGTCTCCTAGTGGGCGGGAGGGTGGCGGGAGAGCTGGGAGGCGGAAAATCAACATTGAATTGCGAGGATTCTGCCTGTATTAATAGCTCGAAATCCTCGACAAACACACCTTATCACAGCCAGACAGCTCTCATTGCACTCGCTTCTTATCCTATTTGAAAGCTTTGGACGTGAAATGGCGCGGGAAATCGCTTTCATCTTCGTTATTCTGTTGGGGTTCTGTGTCCAAGGTCTCAACGCTTTTCTCCTGCGATCAGCCTTTGTAAGTGAAAACACTCTGTATCGTTGTTTCTCATATGATTGTCTGAGTTTAGACAGGAAGATCGAGCACCCTTCTGCGGGATAAGATCAGTGATAAGATCGTGGTGGAGTTCCAGCCATCTAATAAGATCATTCAAGCGAGGGAAGGAGAGCAGCTGAGCGCCGTCGCGGTCAAGGCTGGAGTTGAGATAAACTATAAATGCAGGAAGGGCGAGTGTGGCACGTGTCAGGTGAAGATAGATAACAAGTGGGTGAAGGCCTGTCAGACCACCGTCACTCCGCCCTCCACAGGCGACGTGCTCTTCGTCAACGTCAAACCTGTGACAGAGGAAGCGAAGAAGAAACCTTCCAAGTTCTTCACCCCAGCCTCTTTTATTGAGGGTGTGATCAACAATGGCGCCGGCGTCATCGGCTTCGTCACTGAGGCGTTGAAAGTGGATGACGAGTTTCAGGCTCGCATGGAGCGAGAGAAGCGACTGAAGGAGAAGATCGCAGAGAAGAAGAGACAAGGCGGTGGTAATAGTAAAAGCAATCAGAACAGTGAGAACCTCGCCTAATACTATATTATGATTGTCTCGGTAGGAGTGCTGGTCTATTTATTGTTTGTTTGTATCGTTGTGACGACTATCAATGGGATTGTATTGGTTGTGATAGTCTAATAGTGTGATAGTATGGAGGGTATTGTGGTAGGATTGTTGTGTAAATAATAATTATAAGTATTAATTACTATTCTTTGGTTATTTTATTTTATTTTATTTTATTTTATTTTATTTTATTTTATTTTATTTTATTTTATTTTATGATCAAAACGAAAGAGAAAGAAAGAAAGAACGAAGAAAAGAAGAAATGCGAGTAAAATCTTTCTGTGTGATAAAAGCTATGTTCTACGTCATACATCATACATCATACATCATACATCATACCATACTTATTATTGTTGTTATTACTATTGTTTGTTGTTATTGTTTGTTGTTGTTATTTTTATATTTGTTTTTATAAATAATATCATGCGATGTCATGTCATGTCATGTCATGTTATGTGATGTGTTTCTAGTATTTCTTATTATTTATTTTATTTCTTTTTTATTTCTTTTTTTCCATCATTTTTATCGTTATGATCGTTATGATCGTTGGTTATATTGTGATCGTTGGATTATTTGAGATTGCCTGTGTTGCTCAGTGAGTTGCCGTTGCTGTTATTCGCATTCGCTGAGTATCGCTCGATGTAGTCGAGGGGGATTCCTCCCTGCTGTGCGTACATCTTCATTCTCTCGACCAGAGAGTCGTGGCTGAAGTAATCCGCACCTCCTCTGTCTCTACTGTCTTCAGTCGCTGTGGGAATGGCACTGACGCTGCCGTGGTGGGTGAAGTGGTGGGAGGGCGAGGGAGGTCCGTCATCGCCTGCGAGAGCCGCAGCCAACAACATCGACTGCTGTAGCTCGCTGCTGTTGTCAGTGTACAGGTTAAACGACGATCTCGATCGTTGCTTCTTGTTAGCGAGTCCAGGACCCTTGCTAGTGCCACCACCAACCATCATAGGGTTCGTGGTCTGCGTCACAGCAGTCTTCTTGTACAAGTCCTGTGATAGGATCTTGAGGTTCTTGTAGAACTCTGCCATGAACTTCGGATCGTTGTCGTTGGAGAGATCGTTCGCGTTCACCTTGATGTGCGACAACGCGTGAATGACGACGAGTCCAAAGTCACCAGAGGATGACAGGCGGTTGTGATGCACGAAGAGAGTGTTATCTTCCGCTGTGTAGTGGTAGGAGTTGGAGAAGGAGTTGTTGCTCAGTCGAGAGGGAGGCAGTGACGTGGCTGACTGCAGGTTCAGGTTCTTGATTCCAATCATCGCCGCAATGCGCTTGCCGAAGTCGAGACGCGCTCTTTCTTGAACGGCTAAGTCAGAGTCTTCGACTACTTCCAGACGGTCTCCAGCAGCAGGTTCGTCGCGGTCTTGGTAGACAGGGATCTGAGGAGGTGCGGCAGGAGTGGGGGCAGGGACTGCAGCAGGAGCGGGTGCGGCGACTGGCGCCGGTTGAACAACCGGCTGAGAAGCCAGTGAAGTGATGCCACTCTTCTCCAGAGCTGAGATAACCTTCTCAATGCGCTCTAATTTAGACTCGATGAGAGAAATCGACTGAGTCAGTTGAGGTGGGATCGTCACAGTCGCTGCACCGGTCTCGTTGAGAGTGGGCAGAGCAGCCTTCGAGCGACTGCCACCTAATTTCACAGCAGAATCAACGCGGTGCATCGCCGACAGAGCCGTCGCTTCGCCAGCTGGCTTAGTCTCCTCTACTGCACTGAGCGACAGAGGAGTGACCACTGCGGTAGAGCGACGACGATTGAGACGCTCAGTCAGACGAGCCTTCTTATTCAGACGATCTGCGTTGAGAGACTCGATTGCAGCGGCTTGTTCCTTCTCGAAGTTTTGTAAGATTCGCTGCTTCTCGAGGTTCTCTAAAGCCTCTTTCTCGTTCATCTGCTTCTTGTTGAGCTCTTCCTTTTGCTTCATTACCTCCAATCTCTTCTTCTCGTACTCTTGCTCGACCTTCTTTTGCTCACTTGCGATTTCTGACTCGAGACGCTTCATCTCGTCTTGTAGCTGTTGTCTTAAGCGCTGCTCCGACTCTTCTCGCTCCTTCTGTAACTGAGCCTCACGAGCTTTGCGTTCATTTTCCAGGCGCTGTTGGTACTGCTGCAGCTGCTCTTCCGGTGAGAGATTCTTACCTTCCGCAGTCTGTTGCTGGATGCGCTTCAACGTCTCAGGGTCAGTGTAGAGCGAGACGATCTCCGCCACTTCAGCCAGCTGTTGCTTCTTGAGTGACAGCTGTGCCTTCACATGCTTCTCCTCTAAGGATGCTGTAGCAGCTTTCTCTGCTTGTAACTGTCTCTGAGTGAAGTCTTCATCAAGCTTCGTCAGCTCCTGACGAATCATATCATCGCCTGCGCCACGCTCGGAAAGATTTTCAACAAGACGAATTTTCGCAGCGGATTTCTCTTCGATGATGGATTCCACAGCACCGCGAAGAGAAGTAATTCTCTCGTCGAAGTTGCGAGTAAGCAATGACGTCATTTCTTCATCATGACGATCCTTCATGATCAGCGACACAGCTTCGTTCAGTTGAATGTCAGGGATTCGTAAATTACTCTTCGGGTTATTGAAGACCTGCTGACAGCAATAATCCTCGCGTTCTCTAGCAGTGACGGATTTCATGTTGTTCTTCGCATTATTGATAATCTCCTGCAATTTCTCCGTCCAACTGAGCTTTGCCTGACGCAAGCGCTCTTTCTCTTCCGTCTCGGCTTTCTGCTTCGCAGCCAATTCTGCCATAGCCTTTTCTTCTTGTTCCTTTAGTTCTCTCTCCTTCTTCGCACGCTTTACCGCAAGTCTTTCATTGAGTTTCTCCTTTCCTTGAGTCTTCGCTTGAGAGATCTCCTGTTGACGCTTCTCCTCTTTCATGTCGTGAATAGCGCGGAGCTTCTGCACTTCTTTCATATGATTATCTTGTTCTACTTGAGCTTGCATTGCCTTCACTGAATTCATACTCTTTTCTTTTGCTGCGGCGATCGCTGCTTCCATCTCTGCATTCTGTAGATCCTGCAATACTTTCGCTAATGCCGCTTCCTGTTCTTGTCTTTGACGCTCCTTCTCTTTCTCTTCCTCGATAGCTTGTTGTCGTTGGAGGTCGAGCAACATCTGCTGCTCCTCTCTATGCAACTCTTCTTCTAATCGCTTTCGCTCCTCTTCGCTGGCCAGAGCTTGCTGCTGCAGTGCCAATTTATGAGATTTTCTCTCTGCTAAGCGTTGTTTGAGTGCATCTTCTTGGTGCTTCTTCTTTGCATCAAGGCGCTCTTGCAAGGTTTTACTCTCATCTTCGTGTTGTAACTTGATTTTATTGATCTCCTCCTGCAATGACTGCTTGTTTTGATCGGCTTCTTTCATCTTTTGCAAGACCTTCTGATGCTCTCTCTCCAATAGCGCACTTTCTGCTTGCAGTGCCTGTTTCTTCAACTCTTGAAGCTTAGCATCTTTCTCTGTGCTCAACTTATCTTCAAGCTCACGGATCGCGTTCAATTCTTCTTCAGAAATTTGTTTCTGAATTTCTGCTGATGTTGCTCCGGGTTGGCCTCTCTTAATCTCATGCTCTCGCTGCTGTTGACGCTGTTTGAGACGCTGTTGCAAGTTTTTCTTCTCTTTTTGCAATTTCACTTCAAATTCATCTTCGAGCTTCTTCATTTCTGTCTTGTAAGCATCGCGGATAGAAGAGACCTCTTTTTCAGTTCGCATGTGCTGAGCTTTTGCAGCGTCTGTGGCTGCAGACAAAACGTTCGCCGTGCTGTTAGCGGTGTTGATTAGAAGCTGTCTATTCTTGTCGCGGAGGTCTTGACGCAATTGCATCGACTCGTGATCCTCGATATTCGCTTGCTCTACGGCTTTCGACGTGAAGTTGTCCTTTGCCTTTTCGAACTCATCATGCTTCTCCTTCAGACGATTTCGCGCCTCCTCGTCAATCGCTTGCTCTCCGTCCTTCCAGATATTCGCCGCAGCTAAAATCGCTTTTGCTTTCTCTTCAGCGTCCTTGGCAGAGATGCCCTGTGTTTGCTGCAAGCGCCTTGACTCCTTTTGCAGATGATTTTGTAAACGCTCGGCTAAACGATTCTTTTGTTGTTTCCTCTTTTCTTGGAGTGCATCTTCTAAACCTTTTACTGCTGTTGTATAAGATGCGTGGATATCCTCCTTCTGCTTCTGCAAGGTTTGAGGGAGAATATCTCGTATCAAATCACTCTTCACCGTTTCAACACGTTTTCGATAGTCCTCAAGTTCTTGGTTATTCTGAGCTGAGACAACTTTAGCCGCCTCAGTATCAGAGACTCCTTCTCTTCTCATCAAATCGCTCTTTTTTTGTTCAAATTCGTCAGCTAACTGGCGTCGTAACCTTTCTAAGCCATCATTCAACGTCTTCTCGAAGCCTTTGGACATAAGATTTAGCGCAGTCTCCAATGATTCATCAATGTGCTTCAGTTTATCTTCATACTGTGAAAGGATTTTCTCTTGTTCGCTGGCGAGTTTCTTTTCGAGGCGCTCCGAGAGCTCCGCAAGCTTTTGCTGTTGTAACTCATTTCTTTCTTCAGACGCCTTCGCGCTGGCTTCATCTTCGTTAAATCCTTCTTCCAAAAGTTGTTGCTTCCGTTGTTGTTCGAAAACATTCATTTCCTCTTCAATGGAATTTTCACTCTCTTGTCTTTCCGATTCCACGTTCTTCGCTAAATCAAGTAAAGCAAGGTCCATCTCACTCTTCGCAAGTTTCTTTTCTTCGTCTGAAGACAATTTCATTTGTTCCAAGACTTGCGCTTTCTCTTTCTCTGCATCAGGACCACTGAGC
Organism: Poterioochromonas sp. DS; assembly: GCA_015145745.1. Taxonomy (NCBI): domain Eukaryota; class Synurophyceae; order Ochromonadales; family Ochromonadaceae; genus Poterioochromonas; species Poterioochromonas sp. DS. The sequence goes on from VKHI01000016.1 coordinate 159,466, forward strand.
GCTTTGCCTGCAGAAATTGCAGAAATTGCATCAGTTGTAGCTTTTTGGCTCTCCTGTAAATCCTCGTCCAGACGTTGCTGCAACGAGCTCTGCAGATCATTCATTTCTTTATCAAAGCGATTGCGAATATCCTCAATTTCTTTCTGAAGAATTTCTTTTTTCTCGGTTTCCGCTTGTTTTCGAGCATCTTCTGCAGGAAGCCCTTCACTCACGAGCTGACGTTCACGTTCTTGTTGACGAATATCAGCCATTTGTTTAGCTAACTCGATTTGCTTATCCTTTTCTTGCTCCAATGATTTTAACTTTCCTGCTACTTCATCCCCGGCTTTCTGCTCGAGCTGTGTCTCAGTCTCCTTTCTCTGTTGCTGCTGCTCCATGAGTTCATTCAGTCGCATCATTTCGTTCAAGTGCATTAATTCTTCAACCTCTTCGGACTCATGATGCAAAGTTCGACGAATGCTTGACAACTCATCCTCAACCTTATGGTGAGCGATCAACTTCGAAATTGTCGACTTAAAGATATCAAATAACTCGTCGCCAGCCTTTAATTCAGTCGTGATCATCTGAGAGAGGATATCCATAATTTCTTTAGACTCAATTGTGGATCCAAACTGGTCTCGTAACGAGGATTTAGCAGTTACTATGCTTTCAAGGATCGGTTGAACATCAGAGAAGTATTGATCGTGAATGGATCGCTTCTCGTCGAAAGAAGTTTGGTTGGAGTTCTTCAATTTCCAAAGTTCTGCAGCCGTGCTGACGTCAAGAGATTGGTATTCTTCTTGTTCGTGGATATGAATATCTTGATACATCTTCTCTAAATCCTCAGTCGACCGGGCTAGCGTTAGAACGCGCTGCTCTTCATAAATTCGGTGATGAGTCGTTCTCCAGGCAATACGATTCCGCTTGCTCAAATCTTCTAACTTGGCAATTGTTAATATGAGATCTTCACTGCGATGGTGGAAAAAGGAACAAGCTTCTTGTACAAAGGTTGACATTGATGTCACCTCCGAAGATGCATGGGTATGCAGGGAATCGAGGAAAGTGAGGCAATATTGATGCAATGTGAGTGCGCTTTCTTCGAAAGATGAATAAGACGACAAAGCCTCAGCTTTCAAACGAGAATCATCGATATTCAATCGATTCCTCATGATAGAGACTAACTCAGGTCTGGTGTTCAATTGCTTCATAGTACTCAGAACCTTTGATCGCCTACTTAACAAAGTTTCGCTTAAATCCGACTCTAAAACGATTTGTGACTTCATCTTCTGGAGAAGTAATTGTCGATCTCTCCATAAGGTGGTCTCCAGTGAAAGCGCTCTTTCTCTTTCAAACAAAGTGAAAGGATCTGTGCCTGAGGCGAGAGCTTGCTGCTGTCTTTCAACTTCCTTTTGATGTGACTTCATAATCTGTGCTTGAAGCTGCTCTTGTAATGCTTGCTGTTCGTGCTGTTTCTGCTTGGAGAAATCCAAGAGAACACTTCGTTGTTCATCAACACCAACTTGGCGCTGGTACAGATCACTCCAAATTTTGACACGATCATTTTCCGTTTGATGTTCAAACTCAGTGAGTGCCAACCGATTTTCCAATGTAGAATGAACTTGAAGAGCCCCCAATAAATTGATATGGAATTGCTCTAGTCGCAGCTTTTCTCCAGAAACAACTCCGATCGGATCCTTAGCACTGTAAGTGGAGGCAAAATCTTCAATAGTAATATTTAAAGCGAGAGCCTCCCGTTCTGACGCCGCAAATTCATCTTTCAACAACGATTCGAAGAACCCTTCGATCGAGACGTCATCAGACACAATTGACTCGAACGATAGTTCGATGAGTTTCATAATACCCCCATCATCTTTGACAGGGGCGAGTAGTACCTGTCTTTTCAATAAGGCAGGAACATTCTTCAAAACAGAAATATTAGAGCGCCACAGCTCTTGCGCAGACTTGTATACTTGAGAGGTTTGTTCGGAGAATCGTTGCCATTCCTTTTCGACTAATGGTTTTTCTTTCGCAAGAAGAGCCTCTTTGGACAGCGAACTTGTGTCAACGGAAAATCGAGTGATGTAATCTGTGACAAACTCTTGAATCTGCTTGTTGAGAATTTTAGCAGCACTTTCGTGGAAATTTGCCAGATCCTTCTTTTCTTCTTCAACAAATCGGAGAAGCGTCGATTTGACAGTCGCAGCAGGTGGGCAAGTATTGCCTTCACCGAACAACTGCTGGAACAGCTTAGACTTCATAACTAAGCGATCAACCATGAAATGACGATACTTGGCGCGAGACCACGAGGTCCAACCACGATAAACAACTAAAGATCGGAGTTTCGTCAGCAAATCAGTGTATTGCATTATCTTTGTCTCATCTAAATCGCCTTCCAAGTTGGCAAGCTCCTCTTCTCTGTTTCGTTTCAGCTCTTCCTCTAATTTTTTCTGCTCCTCCATGAACTTATCTTCCGAGGTATCAGCGTCTCCAATTTCAAGTGCTTTTTGGATTTCTTCATCCTTTCGTCGCTCTTCAAGCTCCATCAGGTTCTCGATGCGACGTTGATCCTGTTCTGCTGACTCGAGGATTGTTTCTTTTTGACTCGTCGTGAGATTGTCATTTGCTAACACTTCCCCGACAACATTTTCCGATTCATCTTCTGGTATGACAGCTAATGTCTCAGTCAAATTCTGCTCTTCAGACTGAGATGCGGCAACAGGTAGTGTACGTCCTTCGCGAAGGGCGGCCAATAACGGCTCCAGTAACTGTTGAATGGAGTTCGCATCTGCACCGACCGGTTGCATGCCTTCGTTCGCCTGTAAGCCTAATAGAGCGGCGTCAATAGCTTCTATTAGCTTCTCTCGAGATGATTTTCCTTCAGAAGCACTGTCTACGAGATTATTGAGTCGCTCAGTCAGAGCAGCCTCAAGAATGCTAATTGCTTCGAGCAAATCGTTCAAGTAACCACTAAAGCTTTGCTTTGCGAGCTCTTGCTCTCGTTCGATCAGCGATGGATTTCCCTTTTCAACAGTTCTGCTCAAACCCCGATTAAACGAAGCTTGAGCATCAGTCATGAAGTTGACAAACTGGGGAATATGATCACAGAAGGAACGTAGGACTGAGAGAGTATTGTCCATGGCCAGGTCAGTCACAAGATCGCAATCCTTAGAAACCTTCCAGCAATCTAAAACGTCCGCAGGGAAAATTATAGACTGCAAGTTTTTCAAAGACGTTTCAAAGGAATCTTCAGCGGCTTTTCTTCGGCGCTTTTCTTCATCAATTGAGACATAGAAATCGTTGTTCGTGAAGTAAGCCATCTGTCCAAGGTATTCCCCTAGCTGCTGTAGCAAAGGTGAATGCATTCCAGTAACTTGTTCATCTAAATTGGAGAGGTTCATAGCTTGCTCTGATAGATCATGGACGATAGAGGTCGCAACATTACCAGGTCCTTCCTGCAGTATTTGCTTCAACTGCCCTATTGAAGCGATTATTCGACGCTCAGTTGTGTCACTATTGTTTTCAAAGGAATCTCGGGCAAGTGCGTCTGCGCGAAGTTGAAGTAAAATAGTTTGCAGCTTTTTATTTCTTTGTTCGCTGCTGGCATTGAGAGAAATCTCCATCGCTGTATTCTGCAAGAGAGACTTGAGCTCATCAACTTCCTTCTTCAATGTTTCTTGCAGAGCACTCAGGATATCATTTTGATTGATGAGCTGTCGATCGATTTCGTCGTGATGTGACTGTAAATGTTTGGCCAGTTCAGGGAGCAAACCATCTTCGTCAACATTCTCTTCCTCTGTGGGGAAGGCCGGAGATTCGAGATCTTCGTCTTTAAGAGCTCCGATTTCTTCTTTTCCTTGATTAGCAGCAGCACTGTCAGCAAAGACTTTATTGTTTTTTGAGAAAATTCCACCTTTTCCAGCACCTTTGCCATCAAAGTTAGAGTTCTTGTTATTCTTGCGATACAAATTATCGATATTCGTATGATACGACCATGATTTCTTGCGGAAGTAGTAAAGGAAAGCCACGACAAGAACAACAATAGCGAGCATCCCCAACAGCAGACCAATGACGAGATTCCAGTCAGGTGAAACAACAATGTTATCATCTGATTTAACCCCAGAAACGATTAAATTATTCTCCGAGAACTCTACAAATTGCGCTGTGGTCTTTTGAGCGATATTCGAGGCGAGAACAATCACTAAAGTAATTGCCGAAGAATCTGAAGATGTACTAAAGACATAAGTGCCTGCTGTGGTAAAAGTAAAGGAGAATGTGGAAAATGTAATTGACGTCGCTGCTGTACTTTGTAAATTGCGGAACGCGGAATAATCGAAGGTGGGGTTGGTATTAAGCAGCGAATCCTTGACGTACACAGGATAGGAAGTCTTGGAAACATCGAAAACGATCGAGTCGCCTTCATAGATTGTTACTATCGGGTTACTTAATACTGCGGAGGCTCCGCTCAATCGACGGCGATTACTCTCAGAAATACCCGCAAAAGGGTGGATTTTCAAGAGAGCAGACACATTCAGATTGCCCGAGGCAGGGAACTCGCTTTCTTCACCAGCTGCAATCTGCAATCTTCTTCTCTGAGAAAGAGAAAATAAAGCATCGTTGACACCGAAAACTCCCTTGAAGCCATCGGAGGAGACAGACATGGAATAGACTGCGCTTCCCGCACTGCAGGAAAGGGTGCCCTGTGTAGTCAGGTCACTCGCAGAGACTTTGACGGTGGACTTAGTGCTTGGATCATAATAAACTAACTGACCATCGCTATTACAAGTTACATTAATCGCAGACGACCGACAATCTTCATTGCAAACTTCCGCCAAAGTAGTAATATTGCTACAAATACAAGTTCCGACGGTACCACTGACGGAGCCGCCTTGCGGTCCGCAAATGGAATTGCAATAACTGTCTGTTTTACATGAACCATCAAACAGGCGTGACTGGTCGCTTGAGCATTGAGGGAACACAATCGGTTGGCAATCGTACGCTCCATCTGCAGTTGAAGAGACTTGTAGATTACTGTTTACGAATTCGTAACCAGGTTGACAAATACAGTATCCATCATCTGGTTGGAATGCTCTATTTTTACCAATACAAGAGCAAATAGCAGAACCTTGCTTTGAGGTGCTACTCGAGGAACATGAGAAACATGTAGAGCTACCTGCGTTGTACTGATATGTTCCAGCTGCACATAATGTGCATTGACTTCGGTTAGTTGCACCAGTAAAGTCGATGTAGGAACCGGCAGGACATGCGAAAGGTGTCCCGGTTCCAGCTGGACAATAATGTCCCGATGGACATACATCACCTCTTTCAGTCGTTTTGTTACTGGGTGTAGAAGTTGTTGCGCCTTGCAGGTAATAATAACCAGGTAATCCTAAATAGCACTCTAATCGTTTTGGATCGTTGCCATAGTAACCAGCTGGACACCACTCGCAACCAGAACTTTGTGAGCCAAGGACAGAATAACTGTTGTTTGGGACGCTAACTGCACGCGATCCAAGTGGACATGGGATAGGGAAAGTTGTACCAGCAGGACAGTAGCTTCCTAAATCACATCTGAAAGGCGATGACGATCCACTTGGGCAGTAATAAGAGGATGGACATATTATAGGCTGAGAGGAATTTGCTGGGCAGTAGTGACCACCCGGACAAACAGTCGTATTGGACGAACCAGCAGGACAATATGTTCCTTTAGGACAAGTTACATAGGAAATACTCGACGATGCACAATAGTGACCTCCTGGACAAATAAAACAGGATGATAGAGCACTCCCTCCCACAATGTCACGATAAGTACCACTCGGACAGGCTGTGGGAAGTTGTGTCCCTAACGTGCAGTAATATCCAGCTGGACAAGGCCATCTTGTATAAGTTGTGATAGCGGTAGCATTACAGAAATAGCCAGCTGGACAGTAAAGACAGTCGTCGAGCACTTTGCGACCCAATAAATTATTATATGTACCTTTCGGACATAATTGAGGCTGACTGCCTCCAGGACAATATTTTCCTCGATCGCAAGCTGTAGGCACAGGGTCGCCAACAACACACGTATAGCCCGCAGGGCAAGGACCACAATCACTTGCACTGGTTCCGTAAGCGTCACTGCGGACAGTCTTATTGGGACAGGATTGAGGAATGGAAGTTCCAATCGGACAATAATGGCCCGGAGGGCATGGACCACCCGCTAAAGGCTCCAAGAATGTCAAAATAGAGTAGCTGTCGACTCCAAACCGGGAAATATTCACATATGGCGATGGGGATCCTTGACCAGTCTTGCAGAAATAACCTTCAGAACAATTTCCAACAACTGCACCGTTGAAACAGTATTTACCTGGAGGGCAAGGAGTGCAGCTCTGCTGATTGACCAATCCAGTGGTAATACCGTAGGTTCCATTTGCACAGAAGGTTCCAAGAGAGCTTCCTTGAAGGCAGAAACGACCAACAGGGCAAAGCTGAGATGGGGTAATAGTTCCAATATCACATACATAGCCAGCGGGACACAGCTTACACGAAGGGCGACCTTCATCATCCTGATAAGAACCAGCAGGGCAAACGACAGGAGAAGATGAACCCAAAGGACACATAGATCCCTTAGGACACAAAAGGTTAGGAACACTGGTACCATCAAGACAATAGTAGCCACCAAGGCACTTGTCATAAGCATTAACTGTGCCGTTCAATGGACAATAGAAACCTTTCGTGCACTTTGGACAATCTGACACTGTCTTCAAACCGTTCGATGAAGA